>CM028758.1:8134727-8434727 GCA_016801395.1 Leptodermis oblonga
AGATACTGCAATTTTATATGATAGATTGAAAAAGAATCCTAAGCCTTGGACAGATAAGCATACTGAGGCAGTTAGAAAAATTGAATCTAAAGTGAAATCACTTCCTTGCTTAATGATTACAAATCCTAATCTGGAGAAAATAATAGAAACAAATGCTTCAGATATAGGTTATGGTGGAATTTTAAAGCAAAAATGAAAAAATAGTAAACAAGAATTTCTTGTCAGATATTATTCAGGTAAATGGTCTGATAGTCAAAAAAATTATGCTACGGTGGCAAAAGAAATATTAGCCATTGTTAAATGTGTTTTGAAATTTCAAGATGATTTATATAATCAAAAGTTTGTCATTAGAACTGATTGCAAATCTGCAAAATTTATGTTCAATAAAGATTTCAAGCATGATGTATCTAAGCAAATGTTTGCTAGATGACAGGCTCATTTAGCCCCATTTGATTTTGATATTCAGTATAAAAAAGGAGAAGAAAATAGTCTTCCAGATTTCTTGACTAGAGAATTTTTGTATAATGTCTGATCATAATTTTTATGCTTGCAGGTTGATGCACCCCAGAGGAAGGGCGTCTGGCCCTTACCGAGGACGAGGAAATATCCTCGCCCAGCATTGCGGAGGAAGGCTAGTTGCAGAAAATATTTCTACTAAAAGGAGTATGTCTCCTGAAGATCCATTATATGAAGAATTTATGGAGTTCATAAACAAGAAGCAAGGTGATACTTCTGCTTCATCATCATCTTCATATTCAAAAATTGTTGGAGAAGAAGACAAGGAAGAATATATGACTTCCTACCATCAGAATAATAATAAAGAGGTGATAATACTCTTGGAAGGTAAGGATTTACAGTGGATCAATGATCCATGGACCTTGATGAACAGGTACCTTAACAACTCTGGTTATGCTGAAATGGCTTATAAGCCAAGGCCATATTTTGAAAATCTTTTGAAAATTTCAGGAAATTGTGAAATTACACATTTTACAGGTGCTGGTAGTGCCCAGAATATTTATAATTTCAGCAAAATTATTATCAAGCAGGTGATATCTGCAGAAGAATGGGGTTTATCAACTCTAAAGGATAGAGAATATCTCCATCCTGATCAGAAAACTTTGATAAAGTACAAGTATTGGGACTATGTTGAGTCTCTTACCAGAGTTCTACTCTATGAAAATCCAAGGAAGAAACATTCTTGGTTTATAAAAATCTGTTCTGAGGTGTATAAAAAGCCTCTGCCAAATTGGTTCATTAAATGGTGGATTAATTTTGGTCCATCTATCAAGGTACTACCTGAACTATTCAAAGCATTATATGCAGATTGGGTGAAAATTTCTCCCAAGATCATGAATTTGGATAATAACCATCCTTGGAATGATGATATTGCTCCAATGTATTTCTTAATAGAATTTTCAATTCCATGGATTGGAAATGGGCGCCAGAGGTGGGTTATACTCCTGAAAAACTCCCATGCCTAAAAAGGGCTAGTTATACTAAATTCTGGGAAAAATTAATGAAGGCTGATGCCACTAGTCTAATTCAAGGCCAAGAATTGATTGATCAAATCAAAGCCAAGTTGCAGGAATACCAGCAGCAGCAGCAGATGATCCCAAGGGAGGAAATCAGTCCTTTCCAGCAGATTCATAGAATGCTCCAGAGGCAGAAGGGAATTGTCACCCGAGAGGAGATTATAGCTTCTTACATGGATCTGTTGAAAAAAGATCTAACTCAGAATCTTGAGGAAACCAAATCAGATGCTTCAATGGCGAGCCAAGAATATTGTCTTGCAGGAGAATCTCAAAAGGAAGAAGATGATGTCGACCTCGATATTGAAGAAATGATGCTGGCAATAAAGAGTTCGGTAACCGGTTCTACTGGTAAAAGTCCAAGAAATGATTAACATAGGTGGTTGTGGACTTCACCGAAATTAATACTGTTGCGGACTTCAAAGCTGATAGTTTGGAATCCGGAAGAATACTGTAGTGGAATTGAAATTAAAAATTTCAGCCCCGTAATAGTGAAAGGCAAGCTTTGCCTATAAATATGTTGTTCATTTCCATTTAGAGGCAGGACTTAGAATCCAACTCCTTCCTCTTTTCTTACTTCTTGTATCATCCAACTCTCTCCTCTCCCATTTTGTAAATTTTCTTTCCATATATATAAAACTTTCTTATTTCTTTCAAGAATTGAAGTCTTGAAGACAATTTCATAAGTAAGTCTCTTTTATTTTTCTATTTTAAATATTTTATTTTTCTGTTTTTATTTAGCCTAATGGAAGGCTAAAAACTTTGTGTTAAACCATGAAGCTTAGTTATCTAATTTTCCTGTAATGTTGATGATTCTGTTTGTGTGAATCTTCTTACTTTTTATGGATTAATTGAAGAATGCTTAGGTTATTGAAAATGGACAGGCTTTTATTCATTGTTTAAAGAATGAGAAGGGTTTAAGGCCGTTGTTAGCCAGGGATTGGCATTGTTAGGCCGTTCATGCCCGGGAAGTATCTTCTTTGATCAATGAATTAAGACGCCAGTTTGTGATCAATGTAATTTATTCCTTTATTGCTTCTTTGATTAATTCATAGAACCGTTGGATTGGTTCACCCTTATTCATCTCAACTTGTTATTTAGATGTCACATAAGTCTTTAGTTTAATGTAACTTGTCAATTGATTGCCACATCTACTTCATATTTTATACTTAACTTATAGTATGTGTCACATGAATCCTAAGTTTGTGCGAAATTTTTAATATCTAAACAATCTAATTTTTAATATGTAAACAATCTAATAATTTCATATGTCTCTTCATTTTCTCCTTTAAAGGAGATTAATAATAGTAATAATTTAATGAGGTTTTTAAAAAGAAAATTTTATCTTCCCTATACATTAGAAAGTGAGAAAGAGCTCTACTTTACCAGGTCCAAATTGAAAGCTTCTTTAAGTTCATTGGAAAGAAAAAGTTTCATTTTATTTATATATATTCAAGGTATATTGTGAAAATATTTAATTACCTTTAATTGAACCCTTCGAATATAGTACGTAAATCATCAATTATAATATTATAATTTTGTAAATATTTAAAAATGTTAGATTATCTAAGGGTTTAAAGTTTCTTAATTTTATAGGTATTGAAAAAGTAACATTAAACCATAAAATATAAACTCCTCCACTAGTAACTCTCATTAATTTTGTTTCTTGGCATGCTTTAAATTTATCATCTTTTCTTCTGATAGCTACTCCAGCTTTCTTTATTCATGGTACCTAATCAATTGTCCATGCAACGCTCATTAAAATATTTTTCTTACATATTAATCCAGATAAGACATTTTTTCATATTTTAAAAACAGAAAATATTGTAATATTTACATTTAACATTAAAGTATCGTTTAATAATTTATTTGTTTGAATAACTTTAGATGTATCACTGGGCAAGGCCACACATTGAGCAGCCAAGCGAGGCAGTGTTCTGTTTGAATAACTTTAGTCTCTTTCATATTTTTTTTAAGGGTAAATGCATGCTTACCCACCTGTGGTTTAGGAAAGTTACGCATCACCCCCTTAAGGTTTAAACAGCTACCATGCACCCTCCCTATACTTTTGTGAACTCTGTAAAGTGAGAAAAATGGCCAAAATACCCTTGCTTCAAAACTGACCAAAAAATGAACTTAGTTTTGAAGCGGGGGTATTTTGGTTATTTTTTTCCACTTTACAGAGTCCACAAAAGTATAGGGGGTTGCATGGTACCTTTTTAAACCTTAAGGGGGTGATGCGTAACTTTCTTAAACCATAGGGGGTAATTGTGTATTTACCCTTTTTTAATTAAATAGTGGGATTGGTTACCCGTTTTATTGCTTGCATTAATATAAAAGGAAGAA
Source organism: Leptodermis oblonga (assembly GCA_016801395.1). Lineage (NCBI taxonomy): Eukaryota > Viridiplantae > Streptophyta > Magnoliopsida > Gentianales > Rubiaceae > Leptodermis > Leptodermis oblonga. Next base: position 8,138,603 of record CM028758.1, read on the forward strand.
ATAAAAATTGAAGAATAAAAACAAACCCGAAGGCTTACATTTTGTTACCCTGGTTGTTGAATTTTCGATAGTTTACTTTAGGCTGCTTTCGAAGGTGATAATCGAAATAAGTCTCAGGATTTTTGGACCCTACGACGTAGTGTTCTGTTGGCTTCAGTGGCGGACTTCCAGAGATAAAGGTAGTACCATTACCAAATTTATCACATCTCCATCTCTTGCAAAGGGACTAAACTGCTAAGCACTAAAGTCGCCCCTTATAATATTTTATTCTATGTTCGTTGCTAGTTGGCTCCCTATCTTCACCCTCGTCATCAATTTCTCATGGATCATTAATTAATAATATACACATGATAATTTTGAAATTTAACTTACTACGTGCAGCTATTCAGGGATATATATGTCATCTGAGCCGGCCTTAACTGTACTATACCAAAAGAAGAAGAAGTGAGGGAAAATTCCAAACATGACCTCAAGTGTCTTCTAATGTCAATTGTTATGTCTTACGTGCGAAACGGAAGATCTTGCGATTAAAGCTTTTGTTTCTCTGTTCCAAAGTGGTGGAGAGTGGACAAATGATTGAAACAAATAGGCCAAATTCGACTGTAACATAGTGATTAAGGTGTCGAATTTTTACCCAATTTCCGACTTTGATCTTTCTCTTACTAGTAAGTTAAAGGAATTAGACCCCAAGCCTTAATTAATTGGTATATCTTGTTTCTTGCACGGGTTAATTAGGAGTAGCAGCGGATCAGTCTTAGCTCAAGTGTTTGAATCATGATTTTTAGGGGTTTCTTTTCGGTGGTGGTGTATTGATGTGTGGTATGTAAATCTCCGTTAACGTGTTGTAAAGACGTTTCCAATGTCATATTCACAATGAGTAACGTTTCCAATGTCATATTCACAATAAGTAATGGTGATATCCTAAGATAGTGTGTCTTAAGTATATCAGAGTACGTTCTCTAGTGTGTTTAGGTCCCTCAAAGTCCTATGAAATCTTCTATCTGAAAAATTGTATTTTTCTTGTCTCCTATTTCACATTAGGAAAGTGGGTCCCACAATGTGACATATGAGTCCTGATGAAACACGATTTGCCCAAGGAAAGTTATCCCGATGCTACATGAATTCTATAACTAGGAATTGAGTTTACTTGACCCGGCTAACCTTACGTATTGAATCTGTAAGCAGAAACAAGAGTAATGCGAGGCTATCCCCCTGTTCCATTCCGACGCCCAAGTCAGTGAGATATAAGTGAGAAATATATTTGACCAAGTGCTAAAGCTGTCAGAAAAATGCATACCTCAATCAGATGTGACTGATGAGTTTATATAGATTGGTTTTGAAATCTGTCAGTTGGGCTACCTCATTATGACCGGTTATGGTCATTAAGGGACTCCATGATTCCAACTCAATTAATAGAATTTAATGCAGGTATCACAGATACTAGCTTAAATGCTCTTGTAACGGACACCGGCTTAAATGCTCTTCGTAATAGACGTTTGAACCTTTATTCCATTATTATTGTCTTAACTCCTTCTTATGATCAGCACAATATTCAAGACTACAACAAAAAAGAGTTATCCATACACTCTTTTTAGTGTATTAAAATGTAAATGCCTTAACAGAACTCTATTATGACATTAAATATTAAATAAATGATGTTATTAAGACACTATAATATAAGTGCCTCTATATTTACTTTTTAAGGCATTAAGTAAATTTTACTGTGACATTATATGAAAATGTCATTATAAAAATTAATTAGGACATTATTTTGTGTGGTAATTTTATAGAAGCCTTACAAACCCAACTTTACACGTCCTCATGTTTTTTTTTAATTATTTTTTCTGATTTTGTGTGATAATTGATTTTTTTTTTTAAACATTCAATGGCTTAGTTGTTGTTGCTGATTTTGTTTTTTGTTTCCATGACAAAAACAAAATTGGAAAATTTTATCCACCTTTTTTTATTATCAAAACTTGAACTTGTGACCAGAAGGTTACAAGCTCTCACATTAACCACCACTTCAACCCTCTTCCCATGTATTACTACATTCTAATTTAAATTCTAATTTAAAGCTATTATGACTTTATAAAATAAATGCCTCAAAATTACGAATTAGTCCGGCTCCTTCCCTTATTATAACCCTATTACTACTTGTATAAAAGTGCCGTCCTAATGAACTCCCCAACGGCTGCCACGACTACAGCCTCTTCTTAATTTGAACATAACTTTTTTCATCTCCCTTCACTTCTATTAACTTAGCCATTTTGTTTGAAGTCCCAAAATCTGCCAACAATTACGTTCTCTTCTTTGAGCAAAGGTTTTTTAATCTTCCTATTTACGTTTGTTCATTAAGCCATCAATTTGTGTGAGCTCCCAACGACGTCTACGTCCTCTTCTTTGAACGAATCTTTTTCCTCTCCCTGTTTACTTTGGCTTTTAATCCGTAATTTTATGTGAAAGAGGGATCTTTGGTCGCCGGTTGCAATAATGTTCAAGCTCCCTTCGGTTCTGCCTTTTCTACCATCAGTTAAAGTTAAGGTAATTTTTTCTTCCTGAAAAACGATGGAAAAATTAGAGATTGAATTGCCTTGAGTTAAACTTTGATTGAATTAGTGGAATAATTTGGATTTCATTTAAAAGATTTGTGGGTTGCCTGGGTTTTATGAGAGGAATGTTTCTTTGGATTTTATTGTTGCACAATAGCTGAACCTGTTAAAGGTAAATTTGATTTTCTGTTCTTTTGATTTTAAGGTTTTAGCTGTCATTATTGGGTGGAACTGGTTAATGTGACCAATTTAATTCTTTCTTGGAATTCTGCTATTTTTTTTTATTCTAAAGTTGAGAATTTGGGATGTGAAACAGAACTTTTCTTTGTGGCTTCAGTAGATTCAAACGAACTGAATCTCCAAGGATCCCTATAGAAGCTAAACGCTGTCTGATCTCAAATATTATTCATGGTTCATCTTATTATTTGAGATGCTTGGACTTATTTAGTGCATAAAATTGTAATTGTTATTGAAGTATGCAACTATATGTAGCATGAATTTTTTTATTGTTCTTGACTATCCTCTGCATTGGTGATTGTTCTCTGCATTGTTCTTGAAAAAAAAAATTTATTGTTAGAAAAAATTTGTAATTCAGAATTCGTGACTATCCTCTGCATTGGTGGCTTTAGTTAACCCCAAAGCAAATTTTTGATTCAAAGGGATGTGTGAAAAGGCATATCATCCACATCAAGCCTAATACATCCCATGTTAAGGATCTCTCAAAGAAATCAGCAATGCTGCAGTACAAAACATGGTCCTTTTCACTTGTCTACATTTTTATATTTTTTGGTTCTTTGTTCTACTGACAAATTCAAAAGTCAACAATTCTTTTCTCCAGAACCAAGTGAATGTTAGCCATTATTTTATGTAACCTAGTTGAAACACATAGCTACTCTTGAGCAATTTATCAGCTTGTAGATAAAAATAAAAACATAAAATTTTATGTGTTAAAAACTAAACTTGATTATCCAAGGCTTTGAATCCAAGTCATTGAAGATAAAACCACAAATCACTTTAGGAAATAACCAAAGGCAATGCACACAAATTCACCTGCTCAGAAAGCATTCCAAGGCCCATGCTGTCCATGAAATTCTTGACACCAGTACCACCAAGGACAAACTTAGGATCACAGTGTTGGTTTCACAAGCTGCTGTTAGTTTCATTCAAGGTAAGAAGATAAGAATTGATTGTTTGTGGAAATTATAAATTTTATTATTGTGTTTTAGGCTTTCCACTAAAATCCCTATAGTTGTTACTAGCACAAGTTTATGAATCTAAACGGAGAACAATGCAAGTTAACTTGTTTTTTGTTGGCTCAGCTTGATTTTCTATACCCCTGGTAAAGGGAACATGCCGAGAGCATAGATGTTTGCCTAAATACTTGTAGCATTTGTAATTAAAAACATATCACGTACATGATCAAAGAAGAATGACAAAATTTGCAAGTGAAATGGAAAGAAAATGCTTTCTGAGTGGAGATGTGGTTCTTGCTGTTTTAGGATAAGCTCTTTATATAAAAAGAAAAAAGCAGTTATACCAAACCGAAATGGTAGATGCCATAGTTATAGCATCTAGGAAATCCCTTTTAAGAGGTTGTGAATACCTCACCAGGAAAAAATACCCAAAGGGAAAGAGGGTGTACTAATGTGACAAAAAAAGATTCAAGAAAAACTCAAATCCTAGTATTTCTTTTAAAGAAAAAATGTGTCCCCTACCAATTTTGTTGTACAAACAGCCATGGGAAGAGAGCCCTGTTCAGGTAACATCACTATCCAATTTAGTCATACAAAACTTGTGTTCGGTTTTTAGAGCTGAACTCCTTGGCTCGGTTATTTTCTTTGTATGCTAGCCTTATGTTGTATCATAGTTTTGTTGTTTTATGTTTTAGAACTTAGAAGTTTGGAATAGTTTTAGTCATTTGCATGTGTATGGTAGAAGCTTTGTAACTAGACAGTTGTAGCTTTGTCACATATGCGAATGCTTGTGGCTGAAAGGATGATGACTCAATTTGTTGTGAACAAACCTGACTTTGAGTTACTAAATGTTAATATAAACTGATTTTGGTAGGTTTAGAAAATCACTACTTGAATTGAGCTCATACATTTTTTGGATATCTTAATTTAACATTGTATGCTTGTCTTTGTTGCTCTGAGCAGGGGACATATGATATGATATGTTCCAAAGCATAACTGTCTAGTTAGTGGCCATGAAGTTTTTGTGAGACACATTGACAGAATTTTCTTTACGAAATAGGCCACGTATACTCTTCTTGTTAATTGCTTTGGTAGTTTTACTTGAGCTTAGAATATAAAGTAAACATAGTATTTTTGGGGTGTACTAATAAAGATCTATTGGTTAAAGTTGCTCAACTATGCTTTTTTCCCCCTCACTATGGTTTTTCCCCCCTCGTACGAAAGTGTTCAATAATAATGTGACCTATGCAATACACCTTAAGTCTAAATGCAATACACCTTAAGCACTCATAAAATGTGATCTGACATTTCCTTTAACTTTCTTTCTTCTGCATGTTTATGTTTGCCTTTTCTTTCTTATTTTTTTCCTAGTCAATTTATCCTGTACTAAAAAAAAAAATGCGCACGTTTTGATTTCTTCTCAAATTGTAAGTTGAACATGTTAGAGATGAAAGAAATATGGTTGCTAAAGTTTGCAGCTACTACATTGAAAAGCTAATTTATTACTCTTTTCAATGTGAAGACTACTTGTATCTTGTAGTGGAATAACTTCGTTGAGAGGAAGTGATGACTTTGCTGATGAGAGAGCAGACATTGACTGAATCCACATTTTCATCAGATTCTAGTAGCTTGCTTAGTGTTCTGAAGGTGAAAATAAGTGTTATTCCTGTTTCGGATCTTTGTCGATTGTTGATTGCTGATGAAAGATTATTATAAAATGCATTTTTTGTCGAAACCAAGATACCATAGAGAGCCCTAGTATTTCTGGTCTTAATAGCCATAATATTGTGGCCGTCGATACTTTTTTGTTGATCTTTCTTTAGGATTATATTTCCTTTCTTAGTAAAGATCATAATATATATCGTCTTTGTTGAATTATAGTTAAAATGTGTGGTGCATAGACTAATGTGGTTTTTATATATATAAAATGTGAGTTCCTTGTTCTGCAATGGTGTACTTCCTGGGTTAAAGTGATACATTGAGTATTTCTTGGAAAGCCTACTTCAATTCGGTGGTTTTGAATGTGGGTGATTGGGATCAAGGTGGTTCTTGTCAAAGTTCACAGCTTTTGTCACCAAACGAAGTGGAACAACTTTTCTCTGTTGGAAAAAATGGAACAAATGTGGAGACATGGCTTCTTAATGAACATTTGTACAAGGTCCTGAAGGGCTCTGGCTTTCACATCCCGGAGATAACCCCGCTTGAGTGAGTACAGAGCTGCACAGGCAGAAAAAAGGACGGGGACAGCATGCATTGGTGCTTACCAGGCATTACTTGGAATGACTTATTTGTAGAACTTCTAAACAATATCCACAGTAGCAATTAGTAAACTAGAGAAGGCTATTGTCTATTGATTTTTGAATTGTAATTGGTCTCTTTCGTCTGTTTTAGGCTTGTTTACAACTCGTGGGATTAGCATTCTCTGTATTATCTAATTTTCCACCAACAATGAAATTTGTCTATATGCATTTTGTAAACTTAAATTTTATATTTCAGTTGAAAGAAAAAAACAGAAAGAAAAAAAGAGAAAGAAAAAGAAGAAAGAACTTTACTGCGGAACTGTCTGAACTGAATCCATTAGGTACTCATTGAGAAGTATGGTTAATGATAAATGCTTCGGTGAGATATTAACTATTGTGGTTGTTAAATTATTCTGACTAACCAGTATGATTTTGGTTGATGATAAATGATGCTTGTATGGTTGAGGCTTTATCATTTTGCATAGGAGCAGGGACAGCCATGTCTGGTGCTATTGCTAAGTCAATATAATGTGCGCATAGATGAGGCTGTTTGCAAAGATGAAGCTGTTGCAGCAGAAAAGTGCAAAGAAATGGTCTTACCTGCTCACAACATGGCCTATTCTCTGTTGGCGTATGAATACTGTCTAATTATTCAAATAAAAAAGGTTGAAAATGAAGTAGGTTCCAACAATATTAAGAACAATAACTAAGTCGTTGTCCCACTAATACTTCATCACGAAACTGTTTGCGTTATACGAATAATTCACATAACCTGGTCAATTTTGATAACTAAGTTTATATTTTTGAAATGAAAATTAATTTTGAGCAAATATAGATCACTTTAAAAGTATCCTTATAATAAGTATGAACTTAAAATTATTCATTTAACATTTAATCTTATATATTTGAAATAAAAGTTTATTCTAAAAAGTATCATTTAAAATTTTGATTCTAAAACCGTTTATTTATATTTTCGAAATTAATAGTTTATTTAATTTAAAAGGCATTTGTTATGCTTTTATATCTAAAAATGTTATTGTTGATAACTAAACAGAAACATTCAAAATTAAGAGTTCATTTTAAAAAGTAGCACTTTGAACCTAAAAATGTTACTTTTGAGACTAAACTTATACTTTTAAATTTAAGAGTATTTAAAAAAGTATCACTTATAATTTTGATACTAAACAAGTTACTTTTAATAGTTAAACTTATATTTTTTAAGTGAAGAGTTTATTTTAGAAAGTATCACTTATACTTTGAACCTAAAAGTGTTACTTTTGAGAATTAAACTTATACTTTTTAAGTGAAGAGTTTATTTTAGAAAGTATTACTTATACTTTTGAACCTAAAAAGTGTTACTTATGAGAATGAAACTTATACTTTTGAAATTATCAAAAGTTACTTTAACCCAAAAATGTTACTTTCAATAATTAAACTATACTTTCGACATGAAGAGTTTATTTTAAATAGCATCATATAACTCCAATCCTAAACAAGTTATTTTTGAGAATAAAATTTATACTTATGAAATGAAGAATTTATTCTAGAATGTATTACTTTTGAACCTAAAAGTGTTTCTTTTGATAATTAAGCTTATACTTATGACTCCAAAAAATGTTACTCTTGATATTTAAACTTATACTTTCGACATGAAGAGTTTATTATAAAAAGCATCATATAACTTTGATCCTAAGCAAGTTATTTTTGAAAATAAAACTTATATTCTTGAAATGAAGAGTTTATTCTTGAAAGTATCACTTATACTTTTGAATCTAAAAGTGTTGCTTTTGAGAATTAAATTTAACTTTTGAAATGAAAAGTTACTTTAGAAAGTATTACTTATACTTTTGACCCCAAAAATGTTACTTTTGATAATTAAACTTATGTATTTGACTTGAAGAGTTAATTTTAAAAAGCATCAAATAACTTTGATCCTAAACAAGTTATACTTTTGAATGAAGAGTTTATTTTGAAATTAAAGTATCACTTATAACTTTGATCCTAAACAAGTTACTTTTGAGAATTAAACTTATACGTTTGAACCTAAATGTGCTACTTTTGAGAACTATCATTATACTTTTGAAATGAATAGTTTATTTTAAAACATATCACTTATAATATTTTAAAATGAATCGCTTATAACATTGATCCTTAAAAAAAATACTACTCCCTCCATCCCACTCAAAGAGTCCACTTTCAAGAAAAAGTCTTGTCCCATTTAAAGAGTTCACTTTGAATTTATTTACATTACACACCCTTACGAATATAACAATGTGTGGTTCACAATTAACCCTTACTTCTAAAGTAAGGATATAATTGAAAAATGTGGTGGTAAATTACTTATTTTAGGCGTTGTACCTCACAACCCAAATAAGTTGTACACATTTCAAAGTGGACTCTTTGAATAGGATGGAGGGAGTATTTATAATTAAACTTATACTTTTGAAAGGAATAGTTTATTTCAATAAGTATCAATTATACATTTAAACCTCGAAGTGTTATTTTCAATAACTAAACATATACTTGTGAAATGAATTTTTTTTTATAAAAAAAGTATTTCTTCTGTTTCATTAGAAGGGTCCACTTTGAGCAATATATAACTTATTATGAACATTAGAGTACAACAACTAAAATAATTAATTTTACACTATTTATTCCATTTATATCCTTACTTATTAAGTATAAGATAATCGTGGGTCACACATGATTATATTCGTAAGGGTAGCAGGAATAAAAAATTTGAAAGTGGACTCTTCTATTGTAACAAAAAATATTTATCAAAGTGGACTCTTGTAATGGAACCGAGGGAGTATCCCTTTCACTTTTGAAGATAAAATGGTTACTTTTGAGAATTAATCTTATACTATAATTAAATTACATACTATAATTAATTTGCATATTTATAATCATTTTTTAAAATACTAATTAAACATATGTAAATATACATAAAAAAACACACGATTAATATCCATATTAATCCCAGTTTTTTTTCCCAACCTTGTTGTATTTAATCAAATAAAACTAAGGAGTATTTCTAGATTTATAGGTTTAATAAATGGTAAACAATTTGAGCTGCGGTCAAGTATTTTGACTAAAGAAAAATGCACTCTATATACGTTTGATAAAAAAGTTTTTTTTTAAAAAAAACATGAAACTTACAAGGAAAGTACATTTTCGTTTCCCGTGTTCACTGCCTAAAAAACTTGGCGCCTGATTTTATATTTTCTTATTATTTATTTACAGAAATTGTTTCCCATCCCCCCACTTTCGGTGGTAACTGACCCTATCTACTAATCAAAATTCTTCATCTTTATCTCACGATAGAAGCTAAGCAGTATCTAAACTCTTCATCATCATCACAGGGCAGATGCTAACCAGATCGATCGGTCGCAAGGACTGCAAGGAGCACCAAACAGAGGTCCGGTATTCGTCTTTAACTTTCCGTTTATTTACTCATTCAATTGTGCAGGTATGGCTCGAAAACGTAGCGCAGTTGAAACCTTCGTGATGAGCCAATTCAGCAACCCGCCGGGTATGATTATTGGTTCTAGAATACAAAAACTTCCAATATGTGCTATGCGAACAACAAAGTTGAAATTTTTTATTTATTTTTTGCTCCTTTGATGTTGAATTTCAGATCAATTTCTCATACAACCTCGAAACTACCGCGCACACACTTTTGACGTTGAATTTGGTCCCTTTTGATGCTGACATCCTTATGGTGCTCCAATCATGGATGCGGTTCCACAAGTAACACAACCGCCTATTACCCCTTCCGTTAGCAGGAAAAGACTTGAGAAAAACCGTCTCTACATGGGCATGCTATAAATTTTGGTAATTAATTTGTATTTAGTGATCGATAATATTAGATTTAGATTGAGTTTCAGAAAAATATGAATGCTCTGTGACTATTTTTTTTCTTTGTGAATCATAAAGGGATGAATATATATATATATGCATGATTAGAATTAGGCTGTTTGGAGCTTTATATGCTAATTCATGTGCTTACCTTCACCACGGTATTATTATCTACTTTCGGTAGTATATATACCTAAATCGACCAGCAATTCCTAGTACCTAAATTATTATATCTTCAACACCATTTGGAACTGCTGCCCTCCCGACAAATCTGACTCAAACTGAGTTATGTCCTTGTTCTGCAGCCCATTGAGTAGCTTTGATGATTGTTAGTAGTTCAGACATTAGTGGCGACGCAGTCTGCCTGTTTTCTTTTGTAAGCAAAAGCCCTGCTGCACCTGTTGCATTCCATCCAATCACTTCTTTGTACTAATTAGTCAGAAACGTCCCATCCGTTCTCATCTCAATTTTCATAACCTCTTCTTGCATCATTTCCAGGCTTTTAATTGGTCTCAACTTTGCATAATAAATGTTTTCCTGTAGTAATCTTTCTCGTTAATCTTTTCACAGCCTAACCTGAAGTCATAGATGCACATCTTTGCCTACACAAAATTTTAAATTACTCGCATGTGTATATTTTATTTGGGTGATTGTATGTTCTTTTCATGTAATATTAATTACTTTTGTGTATAATATCTTACTTATCTATTTTTTGGAGCTATAATATCCTACTTATATATTCTTTTGGTGTTGTTACTTCTTGTTAATGTTCATAGATTGTAGAAGTTTTGAAACTTTTATGAACACATGTTTAGCTTTATAGTGATACGGCTTAGTTTAACTAATTTCTCATTTTTTTTCTTATTTATTTATTTATTGACACTTGACTTTATGTAGCAATCCTACAACAATGTTCATGAGTCTTCCATTATGATAAAAGTTCTCATGTTCAACTTTAGCATAATGTGTTGAAATTAGAATCTAATATGAAAAACTTTTTCATCAAAAACACGTCATCAATGCATAGGAGTGATGAGAGCTAGAACTATAATAAGATTATAAATGGCCTAACGACAGTTTGAGACTTTTCACATTCTTCTTGTTATTCCCACGAAGTTGGAGGGAGAACTTTAATGATAGAGAGTACCTGAATTTCGTTTAGCTCTTCTGTCAATGAAGTATTCACCTTATAACTTCGTTTTACTCAATACCAATTTCTTTGGATTAATATTTTCAAGTTGGAGGTTCTACGGATCTCAAAAGCGTTATTGATCCAAAGAAAATAGTTGCTAAAGTATGTCTTCATAGTACTGATCCAAATACAGTAGTTGGGAGAGAAGTCTTAGGAGAGAATTTGTATGAAATACATATAAAAGAAGTCCTTCAACCTGAAGAGCTATTGGTTCGACCTCATGATCATTGTCAAACACTTGGAGATACTCTTGGTGAAATGGTTGCTTGTCCATACAGTTTTGTATGTAACGTTATTTTTAATATATATTTTTATATTTTACAGACATTTACTTATTTGCTTAAGCTAACGTTTCAATATTAGTTTCTTATATTTAATTAACTTTTACATTCAGGTGACATCTTGTGAGCTGCATTGAAGTGCTCAACTGTTGCTTTGGAGATAAAGACATTTGAATAAGTTCAAATACGGCCATCACTTCTGAAAATCTTGGATTTGTATGCATATATGATTTTAACTTATTTATCCTTTTCCCTTTATTGGTTGGTTAGGGTCTTACTAGTTTGTTTAGTGATTTCCAATCATTGTAATGACAACTATTACAACTTTTTATTATTTGAAGTAATAGTAAATGAGTTTTTTTTACTAGATATATGTATTAGTAATTGTTAGATTCATTTTTAAATTAGGTTCTAGCAAATGAATGCTCGAAAAATGGACCAAATGTGCATTTGAAAAAATGGTAAATTCAATTTTTAAAGACACTTTAAAATGCCAGTAAAACAACATTATAAAATGGCAGAAATTAATTTAATATGACATATAAAAGTGTCATAAAAAGTCATTTTATTAATATCATAAAATAATTAAATTCTACATATTCGGACAATATAAAATGTCATAAATGAATATGAAATGACATTTAAAAATGACATAATAGATTTATTCTGTCACTTAAAAATGTCTTAAAAACTTATTTATCTACACATTTCATTATGCCTTATAAACAATTAAAAATGTCTTAACAAGTTATTTATGAATACATTTTTTTCTGCCTCAACAAACATTTCCTGACATTTAATAAAGCCTTATTATACTATTATTCGTAATAGGTTGAACACTTGTTGAGACATTTTAAAATGCCTCTATAACTTACTTATCTATCCGGACATGACTTTAGCTCACGCTTAAAGTAAATGTGGGGATAAATAAAATGCCTCGAAAGGTATGATATTAATACATTTGTCAGTGTCTTAAAATCCATATTTTGTTGCAGTATATGTCCAATTTGGGTAAGGTGACCGGACCCGGTAACTTATTTGGGTCTCCCGCCAAGACTGGGTAACGAGTGATTTGGGTCTCCCGTTGGGACCCGGCTGATGAGTGATCCGGGTCTCCCCCTTTAATGCCGCTTCTAACCCGGTTAGTGAATTTTACCAGCTAAACTTTTTCTCTCTTACCCCAGTTACTGTTTTAATGATCTATCCCCGAACCTTGTTTTATGCCTTTTACCTTTCTATAGCATCCATTTGGGCCTATTCTTTGTCTATTGGACCAAACTCAATATCCTACTTACTTTTAAACACACCAAGTCCCACCTTCCGTTATAAAAAAAGAAGACAAAGGTAGATCAAAAACAAGATTTGATCTCCTCCAAAGTGATTAATACTCTCTCATTCCCGTTCAAAGAATTTACTTTGTAATTCCAGTCAAACAGTATTACTAGTACTCCCTAAATCCCATCCAGACTAATCACAAAGTGGACCGTTTGAGTGTGACCCAAAATCCCAACGGGAAGAAAGGAAAAAAAAAATAAATAAATAAGGAATTTGCCTGAGCAATGAGAACCACCAAATAAGTAACAGTTTGCTGTAATTAATGCTGTGGACCATACCTTGCAATTTCCTCCAATATATATATATAACTGATTAAATGGTGTCCTTGTTCCACCACAGAGTTCACTCCAACGTGTTACTACTAGAAAATGGAAATCCTCTATTTCTTACTTTCTATTTTGCCTACAATTTTTCTGGCGATTTGGGCATGGCGAATCGTAAACTGGGCTTGGCTGAAGCCGAAGAAGCTGGAGAAACGTCTCCGGCAACTGGGTCTCCGGGGAACTCCTTACAAGCTTCTGTTCGGAGATGTGAAGGAAATTCTCAAGATGGATGAAGAAGCTAGGTCGAAACCCATGAATCTTACTAACGACATCGTCCCCAGAACCTACCCTTTCATCCATAAAACCATCAAAGAATATGGTATGTATTGTTTCTTCCTTATTGTACGTTTTGAACTTTGCTGGTTCAATTAAGAAGTGAAATTTATGATGCTGCAGGTGAAAATTGCTACATATGGAGTGGACCAATTCCACCGTTGATTCTTATGGAACCTGAACTTGTAAAGGAGGTCTTGAACAAAAGTTTCCATTTTCTCAAGCCCCCCAGTAATCCACTCACTAAACTCCTGTTGGAAGGACTTGCAAGTTACAAAAGGGAGAAATGGGCTAACCATAGGAAGCTTATTAATCCTGCTTTCCAACTTGAAAGAGTCAAGGTATATTATATACATATTACTGTTGTATTAGCTAGTTTATTGATGTTTGAAATAGAGTTAATTTCTCGATCCATTGTAGCTCATGGTGCCGGCATTTTATACGAGCTGTTGCGACATGTTGAATAAATGGGAGAAAATGGCCTTATCTGTTGATGAGGGGTCTTTTGAGTTGGATGTGTGGCCTTATCTTCAAACTTTAACCAGCGATGCCATTTCAAGAACTGCTTTCGGTAGCAACTATGAAGAAGGACGAAGGATTTTCGAACTCCAAAGAGAACAAACTGAGCTAAACTTGCAAGTTGCACGATCCGTTTACATTCCTGGATGGAGGTGTAATTAAGACTTTTATCCCTCTACCTTTAGATTTGTGGATTTGTGGAACTTTGAATTATTCCGATTTTACACAGATTCGTACCAACTAAGAAGAACAGAAGGATGAAGGAAATTTTCAAGAAGGTGCAGTCATTGGTGATGGAGATTATAAACAACAGAGTAAAATCAATGAAAACAGGGGAAGCCCAGAATAGAGACCTTCTTGATCTACTGTTACAATCCAACTCGAACGAGATTGAACTTCGCGGAGACAAGAAATTTGGAATGAGCTTAAATGAAGTCATCGAGGAATGCAAGGTGTTATACTTCTGTATTGCTCGTGTGGACATTGATACTACTCAGTAAGCATCCAAATTGGCAAGATCGAGCCAGAGATGAGGTTCGGCAGGTGATTGGAGATAAAAAAACCAATTTTGACGAGTTGAATCACCTAAAAGTGGTAATTAAATGCTTAATTTCTTGTAGCATTAATTAAGGATCTTTTGTTTACAAATTAGTTACTTTAATTTCTGACATTTTTGCACAGATTACTTTTAGGTGATTCAACTCTTCAAAATTCGGCTTTTTATCTCCATGCGGAAACCAAGGGAGTTGAAATCAATTGAATCCCAATTGATTTCTATACTTGCTGCTTCACCGAAATCAGCAACACACATGCAATTCAATTAATTGAACAATAATAGAAGAAACCAATGAGCAATCAAAATAATCTGGGCTGCGGAACACGCACCACCCGAAACTAAGCCACAAGGCTTTTCTTTAATCTTTGTAATTTTCTTTGTAATTACAATGGTAACTCAAGGCATCTATTTATAGACTAAACTATCCCTGAATCCTACACTGATTCAGATTGTAACTATTTCCTAAAACAAATACGAAACTAAACAGGAAACAAACGAATAGGAAACATAAATCGAATAGTAAATAGAAACTAATAGGAAACTTAGTTTAATTAATCTACAAAAATTAGTACTAATATGATGTAGAAAATAGAAAATTAAGGAGAAATAATTATTGAAATAAACGAAAATTGAAAGTCTAAACAAATTTCAAAATTTTTTTTTTGATGAAAATGGGAAAAGAATTAATTAATGGAAAAATAGTAAAAGTAGACTAGAAAGTAAAGAGGAAAAAAATTAAAAAGTGAAAAAATAAAAAATTAAAATTACTAAGTAGGAAGCCATTGTAGGAGAAGGAGGATATGAGTAATGCAATGGAGTATGAAAGGAATGAGAGGAAAGTAGAAACCCGTTTGTACAAAAACAAAAACAAAAGAAAATTTTGATTTGAGGATGGGAAAAAAAATTTGCTTTGTGGCCCCTACAAATTTAGATGAGTTATCATGCCTATGATATTCTTTAAAAAAGAGGTGAGGATTTTTTTTAAAAAAAAAACAAATTTTAATTTCAAAAGAAAAAAAGGAAAAAAAAACAAGCCCACAAAATAATTCGATGGATTTTTATGAAATTGGGCCCTCCAATTTGTTCTTGTTTATCTTTAAAAACACGCTCACAAAATTTCATTTTAGCCAATAAAAGAAAAACCTATATGTATTATAATTATCAGGACTGATCCTGTAAACCTAGAATTTGAGAAGAAGAATTGATAAAAGGGGAGAAAATAGAGGAGGGAGAATATAGAAGAATTGTATTAGGAAGAAAATCAAGAATTACAATAGTCAAAAGCTAACTAATTCTCTCTCTAACCACGTATTAATACTGTCACTAACATCTTAACTTCTACTAATTGGTTTCTTGTGGAATTACATCTCTACCCTTTTCTTATTTCTCTATTCATGAAAATAATAAATAATGTGTATATTTTGTCCCAAAAGCAGGTGAGCCATGGTCCGTCGCCCATACCCGCCCTATGCATTTTTTTCCCCCAATATTTAAATGGGGTCCAAAAACTACCAAAATAGGCAAATTTTTTTTTTCGTTCCCAAACTATAGAAAACGAAGTTGGGAGATTCATTTTCATTCAAAAAAAAAAAAATCTTTTGAAGAAAACGAATTCTACAGGTTCGTTTTCAGAGAAAACGAATCTGTAGAATTCGTTTTGAACCTTAAAATTATTTTTAAATGTTTTAAAATAAAATTTGTTATATATATGTAAAATAATGTAAAAAATATTTAAATAATTATTTTGTAATTCAAAACGAGTTCACCAACATCGTTTCTAAGTTTTTATATATTTTGAAATATAAATATTATTTAATGGAAAACAAATTATGGTCATTCGAAATGGACCCCCGTAATTCGTTTTTTAAGTTTTTATGAAAAAAAGACTCTTGTAATTATATAACTGAAAATCTAATTTGTAATTTAATAAATATTTTAAGTAATTTTATTTTTTTGGTTAAATATTTTTGAAAGAAATGAATTAAGCTTAATAAACTTAAGTTTATTTTTAAAAAATAGGAGAAACAATTTAGGAGAAAACGAATTCAGTGAAATAAATTTTTTTTAAAATAAGTAAAATAATTTTAGTTAAAGAATTCATTTTCTAAATAAAATTATTTTTAAAAAAAGTAATATAATTTTAGTTAAATACTAGAAAATAAGAAAACGAATTCAGTGAATTAGTTTAATAAATAAAATTAATTCCAAAATAAGTAAAATAATGGGTAAATACACGATTACCCCCCTGTGGTTTAGGAAAGTTACGCATCACCCCCTTAAGGTTTAAAAAGCTACCATGCACCCTCCAAAAAGAGAAAACGAATTCACTGAAATCATTTTCAAGAGAAAACAAATTCAACAAATTCATTTTCTAATGAAAACGAATTTGCTGAATTCGTTTTCTCTCATTTTATGAAAAAAGTTTTTCTAAACTAAGTAAAATAATTTCAGTTAAAAAATTAGTTTTAAACAAATTTAATAAAAACTATTTAAAAATTTTATTTAATTACAAATTAGATTTTCAGTTATATAATTATCTCTTGCTTTTGTTCGCCTAAAACTGAAAAACGAATTACGGATGTCACTTTTGAATCACTATAATTCGTTTTACATTAAATAATATTTATATTTAAAAAACCATAAAAACTTAGAAACGATGTTGGTGAACTCACTTTCAATTACAAAATAATTATTTACTTATTTTTTACATTAGTTTAAATAGAATTACTTAACTAATTCACTTAAATTTTTAAAAATAAAATTAATTTTCTGTAAGAAAACGAATTCAGAATTTAAGAAAAAAAAAATGAATTCCCATTAGGAAACGAATTCTGTAGAAATTTTTTTAGTAACAATTTTTTTTTTCTTTTTAACAACTCAAAACGATTTACGGGGGTTCATTTCGAAAACCTTAAAATGTGTTTTTCATTAAATAATATTTATTCTTTTACAATGAATAAAAACTGAGAAACATGTTTGTGAACCGTTTTCAATGACAATAATTATCTAATTTTTTTAAATTTGTTTAAATATAATTATTGTTATTTATTTTAAAAATAATTTTAGTGGAATTAATTTCTTAATGAAAATAATAAAAAACAAAAAAGGAAAAAATTAGTTGCATTAAGAAACGAATTCGTGGAATTCGTTTTGTTTTGAAAAAGAATTCCATGAATTCATTTCTATCTTTTGAAAACAAAAGAAAATCAATGGAAATATGTTCGATAGGAAAACAAAAGCCCGGAATTCGTTTTGCTTTGAAACCAAGTGAAAAAGAATTGCACGAATTCGTTTTCAAGGAATTCGCCTTTAAAGGAAAATGAAATCCGCGAGTTCGTTTTCCGAAGGGAAATTTTTTTAAAGGACAAAGGGGAAAACGATTTCTTAGAAATCGTTTTATATTGAAACAGCGAAATAATATATATATATAAACCGGGAGTAGCGTGAACAGGGGAAAAAGAAAAAAAAAGGTCGTGGACCAAAACCCAAAAAAAATGCTGAGCAGCTCCGGTGTCGGAATAGCCAAATTTGCTCCGGCTAATCCAAGCACTGATCCCTGCAAACCGAAGCCTATCGCCGCCGCCTCGACATTCCGGTGTCGCGAGTATTGTCCGTCCACTGAAGCTTCACCCGACCCAGCCCTAGTTCCGAAAATAGGGGTGTTTCCCTACGTTTCACGAGCCTAAATTGTGGGCGATTTCCCCTTCAATTCCGGCGGACTGAACGACATCGGTCCGATTGTCTGAAAAAACCCTTCCAATTCCGCCTCCTCTTTCCTCCGATTGACCGCCACTATAGTAAGTGAACAGTTAGGCTTTTGTTTTCCTTTTCTTTTTTATTTTTATTTTCCACGACATTTTATCTCTTTGTACCACCTTCTTGTTGGATTGAAGATTGTTGTTGTTTAATTTTTTATGATTAAATTTTCCAACACATTTTATTTCTATATACCGTAACTATTGAAAATTAAAATTTTTTTTTTCTTTTCTTGTGGATAGGAAATATTTTCCTGGACATTTTGTTAAATCTTTGGGACTGATTTTGAACTTAAGTTATGTCTATGGAGGGTTTATTTTTTCCATTGCACTGTTTGTGACCTGGAATTTTTTTCGTTTTAGTTTAACTTATTTTTCTTGTACTGCATTGCACTGGATTTATTTCATCGGGTATGTGGTTTACATTTGTGGAATGTTTATGGTTTAAAGAAGGAGCATAGGACAGTGAGCTTTTATGGTCCCTTGATTACACTTACAAAGGACTTTTACTGTACATTGAACTTTTAAATAAGGAATTTCGCATGAAGAAGTGTGAGGCGAAGGGTTGCTTGGTAAATAATTTCTTAGTGTGCAGCATTGAATCCATGTTGTTTGGGTTGACAAATTCTGTATTTTCCCGAACCTATGTTACCTTCAAAGTGATTGTTTTCATATTTTGAAACCTTTATAACAAACGACAATAAATAGGATTAGAGGTGTGCAAAGGTTAAGCAATTTCTTTAATCAGATGGACGAAGGGGATTTTCATGTTTATCCATTTTGATAAATTTAGGAGGGTTGATAAATTGTGAGGTTTGGGAGTCAACGCATTTAAGTGGATGCATGTTTATAGATTACATTAGAAATGGGTTATGTGGATGCGTGTTGATAGATTACATGAGAAATGGCTTATGTTCAGTGTACTCTCAAAAAAGTTTTTCCTACACTGCTAAAGGGTTATGTTCATAATTCATGTTTTATGGTGACTATTTTCTTCTAAAATTTCAGTGAATCATGTCAGTGGAAGCTTTAAGAAGTGTAGCAACTGTTTCGTTTGAGACTGAAAAATTTGATGGTAAATTTGGTCTATTCACTTACAGAAGTTATTTTTGGGACTGTTTCTGATTTGAGTTACTGGATCCATTCTTTGGCAATCACATGTCCCTCTGATTAACTTCTGCGTGGTCGAACTGCATGCTCCAGATCGAGTTATGCACCAATTTGGCTTTGAGGAGGGAATTCCGCCCCACGTCGATACAAGTGAACGTCTTCACAATTTGGATTTCAGAGGACGAAATACAGAAAAATGGGTGCTAACACACCGCCGCCATATTGCTACCTGGGAACAGGCTGAACAACACGTTATTGTAGGGAATATTTCTAATGCTTCTATTGATTACTTTTCTCTTTACATGACGTGGTATCGCAATATCACTCGGCAGCTGGTGGGTAATCCGGCTAAACCTCCAGATAAAGCGATGCGACCTTACGGAGCGTTGACCGAGTATTATGTAAGTTTCTCCCCTCCAACCATTTACATCTTACTAAATGCTATATTCATTCGATTAATAAATAACTTACTTAATTAACATACTTTTAGAATCAATCCATGGAGGCGATGTATCATGCAGTGGGAGATGTGCTGGACAACCTGTATTTGGATGGGTATCCTATGGTGGACAAGCTATTTTATGTGCGTGACCAGATTACTGCTACTCTCATTTGTGCTGGCGAAGGTCATCGCCTAGTCAATGGGGCATCCTCGTCATCTACTCAAGGCGGATCAATGCATGCACGATCTGGTCACGAACACAAATCGGTGTCAACGCATAGCCGACATCGTGCATCCACGTAAAGACAGTGAGAAGGTGGAGAAGATGTTTCTCAGCACACTGGCGATGATTGGTCATATCACCAATCTTCACATCATGTGCATGGCACGCCTGACAGCAATACTTTTGAAGCTTTCGGTAGAAATAGCACTTCTAGCCATCCTCAATGCGTGCTAGAGGACAAAGTGCATAAGCGTCGTAAGGCCCCAAACGAGTTTGGGGAAGAAGCACGGCACCTATCCATGCGCAGCAAGCCAACTACAGTTATGCATGCTCCACCTCCACGTGTGCATCATCCCAGGCAAAGACCACGTAGGAATACACGTCCTCCCCCGTGTGGTACATAGTGAAAATTTTATTCCACTTTTTTAATGGTTACTAGTTAGCTATTGTATATCCGAAAAATGTATGTTTGTGTTAATTTATAGAATTTGTCATATAACTACTATTGAATGGGATGGATGTCGTAGATTTGGTACAATTGTGGTTTATTGGTCACAGGGAGATTGGTACATGTATAGGGGGAACTCTGTCAATATTTTATCAAAAATTTTGTTTTTTTGGAAAGAAAATTCCATCCCTGCCGTTGCAAAGTGAGGCAACTTTCTTTTGCTTTGATGTCTTGCCAAGTATGTTGACATTGTGATGCCTTACCACATTTGGAACTTCTGTTATTTCCTTTTTTCTTCTGTATTTTAGAATAATCAAAACATTAAATGGTTTAATTTCATTGCACTTTGCCAAATTTCTACATTTACACAGGTAATCTTATTATTAACACATAAGTTCGTGTTTTATGTCCTTCATTTTAAAATAAGTATTCCAAAAAAATGTGTAAATTTTCACTAACTTATCTATATTCCATATGCATGCTAATTTAAACTAAAACCTATATAAAAAAGAAACATCAGTATAGGTGTAATGTAATTCCTCTAAACTCATAAATGAATTTTTTAGTTTAGGTTCTACTAGAAAACATAAATGCGTGAAAACATTTTCAAATATAAATGAATTTATCCAATCTTGTCTACGGCGATTTTAGGTATTTCATAAATGGCGAAACTTACTTCATCGTAAGTAATTTTCAAATACAAATTACTATTTAATTATTGCTTAAATTTCTGTAAAAATAATTCTATTCCGACAACTAATTCAACAAAGTCTGTTTCAGGAGAAAACGAATTACTTAAGATTCCTTGAAATTATAAAGCGTTCAAAACAAAGAAAGTGTTGGAAGTATCCTTTCAGTTCTTATGATAATTATTAGATAATTCGTTTTACTTATTAAGAAAACGAATACTGAATTCGTTTTCAGTGAGATAATGAATTCAGTGCATTCTGTTTATTTTGTTTGAACTAAAATTATTTTACTTATTCTGAAATAAAAGCTATTTAGAAAACGAAATCACGAATCTGTTTTCTCATTTATTTTATTTAACTAAAACTATTTTACTTATTTTAAAATTAATTTTATTTTAATGAATTTGTTTTCTACTAAATTTATTTTTCTATTTTTAAAAAATAATCAAGAGAAAACGAATTCGGTGAATTCGTTTTTCCTGGAGAAAACAAATTCGGTGAATTCATTTTTCCTTCGTTTTCTCTTGAAAACATCTTCACAATGAATTCATCTTCTTTAAATAAAATTTACACAAAAGCATTTTTCGTAGAAAATGAATTCCGCGAATTCATTTTCTCTTCCTTGTATTATTTAACTAAAACTATATTTTAAAATTAATTTATTTCATTGAATTCGTTTTCTACTAAAATTATTTTTTTCTATTTCTTAAAAAATTAGCTTGATAATAATTTTATTTCAATGAATTCATTTTTTTCACAAATATTTAACAAAACAAAAACTATTTAAAAATTTTATTCAATTACAAATTATATTTTTATTTATATAATTATCTCTTGCCTTTGTTCCCCTAAAACTGAAAAATGAATTACGGGTGTCAATTTCGAATCACCATCATTCGTTTTACATTAAATAATATTTATGTTTAAAAATCCAGAAAAACTTAGACACGATGTTGGTGAACTCGTTTTCAATTACAAAATAATTATTTACTAATTTTTTATATTATTTTTACATAGAATTACTTAACTAATTTTATTTTAAATTTTTTTTATAAAACAAATGTAGGAACAAAACGAATTCACTTAAATTTTAAAAAATAAAATTAATGTACGAAAACGAATTAATAATTTTTTTTACAAAATTTTTTTCCCATTAGGAATTGAATTCTGGGAAGAATTCGTTTCCAGTAGGAAACAAATTCTGGGAATTTATTTCCAGTAGAAAACGAATTCTTCCCAGAATTCATTTTCTACTGGGAAAATAATTTAAAAATTTTTGTATTTTTATTTTTAGAAGAAAACGAAGTCGGGAGATTCATTTTAATTTGAAAACGAATCCCCAGACTTCGTTTTCTATATTTCGGGAATTTTATTTCCATTTGATTTATTTTGGTATTTATATGGGGCCTAAATGAATATTTGGGTAAAAAATCGCCCGCCCTACTTTTAGGACTGGCCCTGCATACAGGTGTCAAATTATCGAATTTAAATTTATGCCAAACTATACATATCCAATACAGTTTGTTGGGCGGGGGGGGGGGGGGGGGGGGGGATTTCTTGTAAAACGGTCTGATGTTTCGACATGCTATAAATCAGACGTTAAACTTGTTAAATATGTGTGTTTTATTCTTTATAGTCAATACTTGTGTTTTAACATAATTGCGCTCAGCGACGAACGCAGAACAAAGTATTGGAAGGGCCGGCCGGCATTTAGTACCTTTTTTTTCTGGTCGTTAAATAATATACATACTATTCAAGTATCAAAATAACCATAATGTTATATGTCCCAAAAAAAAACCTTAATAATAAATACATAGGTAAATATAAACAACTATTTATTTATGTATGAACAATCAGTACCGAACACACTAACAATCATATTAAAAAAATCATCACACAAACTATTAAATAATTACAATAAAAATCACAATCACAATTCTCTTCATAAATATTCAATTATAAATTCATAAATATCATTTAAATAACATTGTTATAGTCTATAATTATTTATCACATATAATACAAAATTAAACAACTAACTTAAAAATATATATATACAAAAATTAAAAGTCACTAATTAAACAATGATAAGAAAATAAATAGAAGTAAAACAAATAATTGAACTCACAAGTTTTTAGGTTTTAAGGAGGCCGGAAGGGGGCCAACTACAGCATTGAGGCGATGGCTAGACATCAGCGGCAGGCGGCAGTGGTGGTCATTCGGCGGTGGTTGAATGGCAGGGGAGGGAGATGGCTGTTCACGCAAGAAGGTTTGGAGTTTGGGCAATTGCAAATTAGGCCATTGAATTGGGCAATTGAAATCTGGCGGATTAGATTTTTAGATTGGGTGGGGGTTTGATTGAAAATGTTTTGTTTTCGTAATTGGCCCCTCAGATTGGGTGGGGGTAACATGAAAATGGACTAATCTCTTTCTATCATTATAAAGTTGACAAGTATCGTGCTGAGAAGAAATGATGGGAGTTGGACTTTGTCATTAGCCAGTATCAACAAGGTTATTGGGGTAAGTCATTAACCAATACATATGAGACCTGGGAGTCACGACAATTAAATCAACGTTCAGAGTTAATAAGGTCTTAATTACTAGGTCTGGTCACATGGCCAAAAGGGGATATAAATGGTATTAAATACTGGTACTAGTTATATGCGGGAGTTAAGATAAAAGGAGTAAATGTTGCATGTCTGTTCCGAGGGTATTTAAGTCGGTGTCCGTTACACCGGTATTAAATCATGATAGCCATTACTGTTGTCTTAAACCCAACGGTGGTTACAAAGCAATTAAACATTTGATAGCAGTTACAGAAGAAAATCCAATGGACAAATCTCCAAGCAAGTCAATATAATGTTGTTAGTCACCTCTTATCAAGGTACATGATTTCTTACTAGCTTATGTACTTGTGAATTATACTTAACACTTATCATCTTAGTGACTTGAGCAACGGAATGAAATAGGGGATAGCCCCGCTTTTCTCTCTTTTCCGGTGCAGGTTTGTAAATTTGGTCGCCCACATGTATACTCATTCAAACATTACCGGGTCAAGGAAGAATCTTCCAGGTTCCATTTAGGTACCCTTTTCCTTGGTTGATACTCCTACATAGGCTCGGTTTGGTAAAAGTGAACGTCTGGAGTTTGAAATTTAAAATCTGAAGTTTGAGAACACTAGCACAGAAATTTTATTGTTTATGAAAACTGTAAAATACAAAACAGAAATCCACCGTTGTACAAAGCATAGAACTACACTTGACAAACAAAATCCTAAGATCATTATTTTCACCACCCAATTACGTAAAATGTTTAAGTTTTTTGGACTATAATTTGTGCAAAATTAACGGAGCACCGTGCTGGGGTTGAAGAGTGAGCCTTGTGTAGGGAGCATGCGCATACGACGGAGAAAGCTCGAAAGAAAACTGCTGCAACATCATAGCCAGCGCCATTTTAGCTTCTAACATTGAAAAGTTTTGTCCTGGGCAAATCCTGGGTCCCCAACCAAATGGAAAATATGTGAGCTGCCCTTTCGTCGCATTTAAAATTCCGTTGCTGAATCTCTCCGGGTTGAATTCACTTGCACTGTCGCCCCAAACTTTGGGGTCGTGGTGCAGAAAGAGTGCAGGCAAAAAGATAAGCACTCCCGCCGGTAATGTAAGCTTTCCTAGTTTAGTTTCTTCCTGAGTCATTCGTTCAAATATAATTCCTGGTGGATACAGCCTTAAAACTTCGTTCATGATTATAGTAATCTGTCCGAAAATGAAAGCAAAATATATATGAGCCCCCTGTCAATGGAACATATTTGGATCCGAAACAAAGTAGTACTTACCACTTTTAGGTGATTCAACTCGTCGAAATTCGGCTTTTTATCTCCAATCACCTGCCGAACCTCATCTCTGGCTCGATCTTGCCAATCTTGATGCTTACTGAGTAGTATCAGAGTCCACCCAAGCAAGACAGAAGTTGTTTCCTGTCCGGCTAAGTAGAACAGCTTGCATTCCTCAATGACTTCATTGAAGCTCATCCCTAATTTCTTGTTTCCGCCTTGTTGTTTGATCTCCCTGGAATTGGATTCCAACAGTATATCAAGAAGGTCTTGATTCTGGGATTCCCCTGTTTTGATCTTTTTCACTCTGTTGTTTATAATATCCATCACCAGTGAATTCACCTGCCTCGCAATGTCCTTCATCCTTCTGTTCGTCTTCGTTGGTACAAATCTGTGCAAAAATATGTGTCAACCTTAAAATATTTTTGAACTCTTGAAATTTAATTAAAGTCTAATTAATTACCTCCATCCAGGAATGTAAACTGAGCGGGTAACTCGCAAGAGAAGTTGAGCCTGTTCGTTTTGAAGTTCGAAAATTCTTCGTCCTTCTTCATAGTTGCTACCGAAAGCTGTTCTTGAAATGGCATCGCTTGTTAAAGTCTGAAGATAAGGCCACACATCCAACTCAAAACACCCCTCTTCAGAAGGGACCATTTTCTCCCATTTATTCAACATATCGCAACAACTCGTATAAAACGCTGGCACCATTAGCTACAATGGATAGAGAAATTAATTATATTTCAGACATCAAGAAACTAATTCAAGAGGAAGCTCAGAAAGATGAATATACCTTGACTCTTTCTAGTTGTAAAGCGGGATTAATAAGCTTCCTATGTTTTGCCCATTTCTCCCTTTCGTAACTTACAAGTCCTTGGGCAAGGAGTTTAGTTAATGGATTAGCCGGACGCTTCGGAAAATTGAAATTTTTGTTCAAGACTTCCTTTATAAGTTCAGGTTCCATAAGAAGCAAGGATGGTGTTGGTCCGGTCCAGATGTAGCAATTTTCACCTACAAATTAATTCAACTCAAATAAGAAGAGAGAAAGTTTACTTTTTGAACTTGGAAAACAGAGGACAAGAAAAACATGCATACCATATTCTTTTATGGTTTTGTGGAAGAAGGGGGAGACTCTGGGGACGATGTCGTTGGTAAAATTCATGGGTTTCGACCTTGCTTCTTCGTCCATCTTGGAAATATCCTTGACGTCTCCGAACAGAAGCTTGTAAGGAGTTCCCCGGAGACCCAGTTGCCGGAGACGTTTCTCCAGCTTCTTCGGCTTCAGCCAAGCCCAGTTCACGATTCGCCATCCCCAAATAGCCAGAAAAATTGTGGGGAAAACAGAGAGTAAGATATAGAGGATTTCCATTTTCTTTAGTGTTGAAGTGACCTCTGTGGTGGAACAAGAACAGGGGAGACCATTTATATAGTGAGGAGACTGGCTTTGGTCAGTTACGGGTCTCAATTGTCCTGTTTTTTCTTGTAAGTTACGGATTGGATTCAACTTTTGGATTCCTGGAAATTTCCTCTATTTATTACTCACTCTGTCAAGAATCCCACCCCATTTATAGTTCAAGACATGCATTGTGGCAATTCAATGGATAGATGGGTCCCACTGTTGATACTTTCCAAATGAATCTATCTTTCTTCTTTCGATAAATAAACCTCTTGTATTCTTTTTAAGTATTAATTGTATTTAAAATCAGCTTTTAGAAACGGAAGGGAAGGTTAAAAAGACAAAAATACACCCAACATAAAGCCAATTCAAACATTGAAACGTCCAAACATAATAGGCGAGAAACAGGAACGAGTTAGTGATTCCAGCGGTTAGTGCGAAGGACTGGTCATCTAGTTGTCGGGAGTTAAATTTCTACCTCTATTAGTTTTGTCTATTTATGCTGACAGGACTGTAGAAATTCCTTCAAAAAAAAAAAAGGCAAGAAACTTGCACTAGTTTAGAGATCAGCTTCTACCATAACGCATATTCCAAATGTTCCATACATATCAAACACTTTATTTTTGTTTTTCATATGCATCAAACACTTACTTGATGCTAAAGAGTCTTTTTCTTTAATTTTCTTACCTAAATTAATTTCTTAAATAATTGTTTATGCTCTGAAGAAATCCCGACAAACAAGGACAATACTTTAAGAATAAGTGACACCTACCTGAAGTTCAAAAAAAAAAAAAAAGTAGTGACACTTATCTTTCTCTCTAGCTAGCACATATATGTGACAACTATCTTTAAATTACTAAAATACACAATAAAAATCTTATATTTATAGACCGGTCCGATATTTGGATGGAAAGAAAAAGAGCAAAATTAATGTCGTTAATCTTAAAATATGTGAATATCGAGATTAACTCTTAAGCCCACCATCACCCCCTTAGCCTCCAAAAACCTGTCGGCCGCCCTCACTTTCTGAGGTCGATCGAACCCTAGGCCTTCAATCGCATTTTTTCTTCCATTCAATATATATATATATATATATATAATTTTTCATACAAAATTGAAGTTTTTGTATATGTTATTCTGGCGTGAAATTGTATTTCCGTTGTCCACTAGCATCATATTTCCATTTAGGTTACATGTCTAAACGACCGTTTGACCCATAAATATAAAAACGTAATTGTCTATATTAATTATAAGGAATTCCTACATATCACAATTACATAGATATCAAACGATGTCAATGTTATTTAATTTATCCATTCTTGAATGTAATTTGTGACATGACTTTTATAAGATTTTATTTTGTAAATGCTTATTAATCAACTAATGAAGGTTTGTGTCTAATTTTCTTCCCATGAGTGTTTGACTATCTCTTTACTTGCTCTCCACGATGTTTTCCCTATTCTTTTGTTTCACAAACAGTCGGCATCGTCTTTAAACTTTATAGGTCTCAGGTCAAAATTATAAAAATAGACTCCAATTCTTTTTTAATAAGGTAAAATATTATATATATACATATATATTATGATAAATTTTTAAACTTGTTCATAAGAAAATTAGTCTATTATATATTAGTTTTAATATTTGCATAACTTGTTGAGTTTGAAAAGATTATGAGAAAAAGGAGAACAAAACATATAAATTAAAAGAAAAATGGTAGGACCCAAAATAAATTAAACCCACACACATGAAACAAACCAAGCTCCGATCGTCGTCGAAAGCACAAAGATGTATCGCCGACAAACAATCAAATTGATCCAAGGATTAAATCACCACGCGGAAACCAAGGGAGTTGAAATCAATTGAATCCCAATTGATTTCTATACTTGCTGCTTCACCGAAATCAGACAACACACATGCAATTCAATTAATTGAACAATAATTGAAGAAACCAATAAGCAATCAAAATAATCTGGGCTGCGGAACTCGCACCACCCGAAACTGAGCCACGAGGCTTTTCTTTAATCTTTGTAATTTTCTCTGTAATTACAATGGTAACCCAAGGCATCTATTTATAGGCTAAACTATCCCTGAATCCTGAATCCTACACTGATTCAGATTGCAACTATTTCCTAAAACAAATACGAAACTAAACAGGAAACAAACGAATAGGAAACATAAATCGAATAGGAAATAGAAACTAATAGGAAACTTAGTTTAATTAATCTACAAAAATTAGTACTAATATGATGTAGAAAATAGAAAATTATGGAGAAATAATTATTGAAATAAACGAAAATTGAAAGTCTAAACAAATTAAAATTTTTTTTTTTGATGAAAATTGGAAAAGAATTAATGGAAAAATAGTAAAAGTAGACTAGAAAGTAAAGAGGAAAAAAATTTAAAAAGTGAAAAAATAAAAAATTAATATTACTAAGTAGGAAACCATTGTAGGAGAAGGAGGATATGACTAATGCAATGGAGTATGAAAGGAATGAGAGGAAAGTAGAAACCCGTTTGTACAAAAACAAAAACAAAAGAAAATTTCGATTTGAGGATGGGAAAAAAAAATTTGCTTTGTGGCCCCTATAAATTTAGATGAGTTATCATGCCTATGACTTTCTTTAAAAAAGAGGTGAGGAATATTTTTTTTTTTTAAACCAAATTTTAATTTCAAAAGAAAAAAAGGAAAAAAAAAAAAACAAGCCCACAAAATAATTCGATGGATTTTTATGAAATTGGGCCCTCCAATTTGTTCTTGTTTATCTTTAAAAACACGCTCACAAAATTTCATTTTAGCCAATAAAAGAAAAACCTATATATATTATAATTATCAGGACCGATCCTGTAAACCTAGAATTTGAGAAGAAGAATTGATAAAAGGGGAGAAAATAGAAAAGGGAGAATATAGAAGAATTGTATTAGGAAGAAAATCAAGAATTACAATAGTCAAAAGCTAACTAATTCTCTCTCTAATCCCGTATTAATACTGTCACTAACATCTTAATTTCTACTAATCGGTTTCTTGTGGAATTACATCTCTACCCTTTTCTTATTTCTCTATTCATGAAAATAATAAATAATGTGTATATTTTGTCCCAAAAGCAAGTGAGCCATGGTCCGTCTCCCATACCCGCCCTATGGATTTGTTCTCCAAATATTTAAATGGGGTCCAAAAATTACCAAAATAGGCAAATTGTTTTTCATTCCCAAACTATAGAAAACGAAGTTGGGAGATTCGTTTTCATTCAAAAAAAAAAATTCTTTTGAAGAAAACGAGTTCTACAGGTTTGTTTTCAGAGAAAACGAATCCTACACATATTCGTTTTCAGAGAAAACGAATCTGTAGAATTCATTTTGAGCCTTAAAATTATTTTTAAATGTTTTAAAATAAAATTTGTTATATATATGTAAAATAATGTAAAAAATATTTTAATAATTATTTTGTAATTCAAAACGAGTTCACCAACATCGTTTCTAAGTTTTTATATATTTTGAAATATAAATATTATTTAATGTAAAACAAATTATGGTCATTTGAAATGTACCCCCGTAATTCGTTTTTTCAGATTTTATGAAAAAAAGACTCTTGTAATTATATAACTGAAAATCTAATTTGTAATTTAATAAATATTTTAAGTAATTTTGGTTTTTTTTGGTTAAATATTTTTGAAAAAAATGAATTAAGCTTAATAAACTTAAGTTTATTTTTTAAAATAGGAAAAAAAATTTAGTAGAAAACGAATTCAGTGAAATAATGTTTTTTTTAAATAAGTAAAATAATTTTTGTTAAAGAATTTGTTTTCTAAATAAAATTATTTTTAAAACAAGTAATATAATTTTAGTTAAATACTAGAAAATAAGAAAACGAATTCAGCGAATTAGTTTAATAAATAAAATTAATTCCAAAATAAGTAAAATAATGGGTAAATACACGATTACCCCCCTGTGGTTTGGGAAAGTTACGCATCACCCCCTTAAGATTTAAAAAGCTTCCATGCATCCTCCAAAAAGAGAGAATGAATTCACTGAAATCGTTTTCAAGAGAAAACAAATTCAACAAATTCGTTTTCTAATGAAAATGAATTTGCTGAATTTTTTTTCTCTCATTTTATGAATAAAGTTTTTTTAAACTAAGTAAAATAATTTCAGTTAAAAAATTAGTTTTAAACAAATTTAATAAAAACTATTTAAAAATTTTATTCAATTACAAATTAGATTTTCAGTTATATAATTATCTCTTGCCTTTGTTTGCCAAAAACTAAAAAACGAATTACGGGTGTCAATTTTGAATCACCATAATTCGTTTTACATTAAATAATATTTATATTTAAAAAACCATAAAAACTTAGAAACGATGTTGGTGAACTCGTTTTCAATTACAAAATAATTATTTACTTCTTTTTTACATTAGTTTACATAGAATTACTTAACTAATTCACTTAAATTTTTAAAAATAAAATTAATTTTCTGTAAGAAAATGAATTAATAATTTAAGGAAAAAAAAATGAATTCCCATTAGGAAACGAATTATGGAAATTCGTTTCCTGCTGAAAATTTATTCTATAGAAATTTTTTTAGTAACAAAATTTTTTTTTTGTTTTTAACAACACAAAACGATTTACGGGGGTTCGTTTCGAAAACCCTAAAATGCGTTTTTCATTAAATAATAATTATTCTTTTACAATGAATAAAAACTGAGAAACATGTTGGTGAACCGTTTTCAATGACAATAATTATCTAATTTTTTTAAATTCGTTTAAATATAATTATTGTTATTTATTTTAAAAATAATTTTAGTGGAATTCGTTTCTTAATGAAAATAATAAACAACAAAAAAGGAAAAAATTATTTGCATTAAGAAACGAATTCATGGAATTTGTTTTGTTTTGAAAACGAATTCCATGAATTCGTTTCTATCTTTTGAAAACGAAAGAAAATCAATGGAAATATGTTTGATAGGAAAACAAAAGCCCGGAATTCGTTTTGCTTTGAAACAGAGTGAAAAAGAATTCCACGAATTCGTTTTCAAGGAATTCGCCTTTAAAGGAAAACGAAATCCGCGAGTTCGTTTTCTGAAGGGAATTTTTTTTAAAAGAACAAAGGGGAAAACGATTTCTTAGAAATCGTTTTATATTGAAACAGCGAAAAAATATATATATAAACCGGGAGGAGCGTGAACAGGGGAAAAACAAAAAGGTCACGGACCAAAACCTAAAAAAAGCTGAGCAGCTCCGACGTCGGAATAGCCAAATTTGCTCCGCCCAATCCAAGCGCTGATCCCTACAACCTGAAGCCTAGCGCCGCCGCTTCGACATTCCGGTGTCGGCGAGTATTGTCCGTCCACTGAAGCTTCACCCGACCCAGCCCTAGTTCCAAAAATAGGGGTGTTTCCCTACGTTTCACGAGCCCAAATTGTGGGCGATTTCCCCTTCAATTCCGGCGGACTGAACGACATCGGTCCAATTGTCCGAAAAAACCCTT
This sequence comes from Leptodermis oblonga, assembly GCA_016801395.1. Lineage (NCBI taxonomy): Eukaryota > Viridiplantae > Streptophyta > Magnoliopsida > Gentianales > Rubiaceae > Leptodermis > Leptodermis oblonga. The sequence goes on from CM028758.1 coordinate 8,170,292, forward strand.
CCAATTCCGCCTGCTTTTTCCTCCGGTTGACCGCGCACTATAGTAAGTGAACAGTTAGGTTTTTGTTATTTTCTTGTTTTTTAATTTTCCATGACATTTTATCTCTTTGTACCACCTTCTTGTTGGATTGAAGATTGTTGTTGTTTAATATTTTATAATTAAATTTTCCAACACATTTTATTTCTATATACCGTAACTATTGAAAATTGAATTTTTTTTTCTTTTCTTGTGGATAGGAAATATTTTCCTGGACATTTTGTTAAATCTTTGGGACTGATTTTGAACTTAAGCTATGTCAATGGAGGGTTTATTTTTTCCATTGCACTGTTTGTGACCTGGAATTTTTTTCGTTTTAGTTTAACTTATTTTTCCTGTACTATGTTGCACTGGAATTATTTCATCGGGTATGTGGTTTACATTTGTGGAATGTTTATGGTTTAAAGAAGTAGCATAGGACAGTGAACTTTTATGGTCCCTTGATTACACTTGCAAAGGACTTTTACTGTACATTGAACTTTTAAATAAGGAATTTCGGATGAAGAAGTGTGAGGCGAAGGGCTGCTTGGTAAATAATTTCTTAGTGTGCAGCATTGAATCCATGTTGTTTGGGTTGATAAATTCTGTATTTTCCCGAACCTATGTTACCTTCAAAGTGATTGTTTTCATATTTTGAAACCTTTATAACAAACGACAATAAATAGGATTAGAGGTGTGCAAAGGTTATGCAATTTCTTTAATCAGATGGACGAAGGGGATTTTCATGTTTATCCATTTTGATAAATTTAGGAGGGTTGATAAATTGTGAGGTTTGGGAGTCAACGCATTTAAGTGGATGCATGTTTATAGATTACATTAGAAATGGGTTATGTGGATGCGTGTTGATAGATTACATGAGAAATGGGTTATGTTCAGTGTACTCTCATAAAAGTTTTTCCTACACTGCTAAAGGGTTATGTTCATAATTCATGTTTTATGGTGACTATTTTCTTCTAAAATTTCAATGAATCATGTCAGTGGAATCTTTAAGAAGTGTAGCAACTGTTTTGTTTGAGACTGAAAATATTGATGGTAAATTTGGTCTATTCACTTACAGAAGTTATTTTTTGGACTGTTTCTGATTTGAGTTACTGGATCCATTCTTTGGCAATCACATGTCCCTCTGATTAATTTCTGCGTGGTCGAACTGCATGTCCAGATCGAGTTATGCACCAATTTGGTTTTGAGCAGGTAATTCCGCCCCACATCGATACAAGTGAACGTCTTCACAGTTTGGATTTCAGATGACGAAATACAGAAAAATGGGCGCTAACACACCGCCGCCATATTGCTACCTGGAAACAGGCTGAACAACACGTTATTGTAGGAAATATTTCTAATGCTTCTATTGATTACTTTTCTCCTTACAAAAGGGATTGGATTATGATTGGCCCTTTTCAGCATAAAATTGGCGTAGCATATTAGTCTATGGCGGTGAGAGTACAGGTCAACCTTGGAATTCGATGTTTCCATATTCTTTTATTTCACATACAGGCAGCCTGGTATTTAAACTTCATAGGTCTCGGGTCAAAATTATGAAAATAGACCCTAATTCTTTTTTAATAAGGTAAAATATTATTTATATCTTATGATAAATTTTTAAACTTGTTCATAAGAAAAATAGTCTATTATATATTAGTTTCAATATATATTTGCATAACTTGTTGGGTTTGAAAAGATTTTGAGAAAAAGGAGAACAAAACATATAAATTAAAAGAAAAATTAGTATCAATATGATGGAGAAAATAGAAAATTAAGGAGAAATAATTACTGAAACAAAAGAAAAATGAAAGTTTAAACAAATTTCTAAAAAAAATTGATGAAAATGGGATAAGAATTAATGGAAAAATAGTAAAAGTAGACTAGAAAGTAAAGAGAAAAAAAAATCAAAAAGTAAAAAAAAGAAAAATTAATATTACTAAGTAGGAAGCCATCGTAGGAGGAGGAGGGTATGAGTATTGCAATGGAGTATGAAAGGAAGGAGAAGAAAGTAGAAGCCCGTTTGTATAAAAACAAAAACAAAAGAAAAACTTGATTTAAGGATGAGAAAAAAAAAAAAAAAAACCTTGGGGCCCTTACAAATTTGGATGAGTTATCATGCCTATGACATTCTTTAAAAAAGGGGTGAGGAATTTTTATTAAAAAAAAAAAAACCAAATTTTAATTTCAAAAAAAAAAGAAGAAGAAAAAACAAGCCCACAAAATAATTCGATGAATTATTATGAAATTGGGCCCTCCAATTTCTTCTTGTTTATCTTTAAAAACAGGCCCATAAAATTTCATTTTAGCCCATAAAAAGAAAACTCTTATATAATTATCTGGACTGATCCTGTAAACTTAGAATTTGAGAAGAAGAATTGATAAAAGGGGAGAAAATACAGGAGGGAGATTATAGAAGAATTGTATTAGGAAGAAAATCAAGAATTACAATAGTCAAAAGCTAACTAATTCTCTCTCTAATCCTGTATTAATATTGTCACTAACAACTTAACTACTACTAATTGGTTTCTTGTGGAATTATATCTCTACCCTTTTCTTATTTCTCTATTCATGACAATAATAAATAATGTGTATATTTGGCCCCTGAAGCAGGTGAGCCATGGTCCGTCGCCTAGACCCGCCCTACTTCAGGACCGACCCTTCATACAAGTGTCAAATAATCGAATTTAAATATATGCCAAACTATACATCAATTCAAGAAAGTTTGGTGGTGGGGGTTTCTTGTAAAATGGTCTGATGGTTCGACATGCTATAATCAGAAGTTAAACTTGTTAAATATATATGTGTGTTTTATCCTTTATAATCGATACTTATGTTTTAACATAATTGCGCTTTACCTCAAGGACTAAATATACATTCAGAGGCTAAACCCAATGTCCAATGCATTATAATATAAATTCATAATAATCGTGATACATGATGAACATCTAAATTTGATATACTAGAGACTAAATTCAATAAGTGTTACATCAGGGCTTGTGATAGCAATTGACCAGTAATGAATGCCGTAGGCTAGAGGAGGATCCGGCCCACCCCAATTCTATATACATTTTTAGTTGAATTATATTATAAATGTGGTTCAATTTCAACCCATTTTTATTTAAAAAGAAATAAAACTTCTAAGTACTGAAAGGTTTCAATTTCAACCCAGTTTTCTGTATCTAGCGGCCGGGGAATGGCTTCCTCCGCAGCTATAATAGTTGTGGAGAAGGTTTCAAAGCCAGAAATGGCTCTAGCTTTTGCTAGAGCCATTTCTGGAATAATATATACAATTTTATTTTTTAACTTTTAAAAATGATTTTGTATTTGTTTTCTATAATTATTTAATTAAATTAATTAATTTTTGACATTTAAGTACTTTTATTGTTAAATTTTTTTATAATTTTATTTTCCAAATGAAATTAATTTTTTAATTTAAATTATAATAAGAAAATTTTTTCCTAAACAAAATTTATTTAATATTATTAAAAATAAATATTTAAAAACATTTATATAATTACATAAATAGTTTTAAACTATTAAAATAATAATATTTATAAATAGCTTTAAAAATGGCTTTAACCACTGATCTCTCATGGAGATGGAAGCCATTTTAGCACCAAAAGTTTTAGCTTTTGGAGCTAAAATGGCTTCCATCTATTGGAGATGCTCTAACCCTCACATATATAGCTAAGGCTAATATAATACACACACAATCCCTTCTAAATTGAAGTGGGTGGTAGTAGGTCCAGTTGGTAACAAAATCGAGTGCAACACCCTTCACCCACTCACTTGTAAAAACAGATCAGCGGAATAGGATTGAAGACAAGTGAGTAAATGATAGTCTAATTCTATACATTGAAAATGATATATTTTCAACAATTGAAAATTGAGCAAATCTTGCAACATTTTCAACGGATGCAGACACGTAGAATACAATTGTCACCTCTTAGCTATTTGTACAAGCAAAATCAAAACCAATTTTATTATCAAATGTCAACGAATAGTGTAATTTTGAATATTTATACCTTTTATCGTTTTCTAATTGCGAATTTACAGTTTTAGTTGTTAAATATGTTTATCTAGACGCTTTTTTTCCTACTCTGGCCCACTCAAGAAAAAAAAAAAAAATTTGTACCCGCCACTGACTTTAACGAACGTAATGGCAAGAATCATGTTGTAAACTGACTCGCTCTCAACAATAAGTAGTGTGTGGTTTCCTTACTCTTCCTTACTGATTTTAATTCCTAAAATATCTCCCAAAATTCAGCTCAAATTCAACTTTTCAACTACTTCTTTTGTGGTTTCCTTTCACGTAAAAGTTCTTCCTGCAATAATTCAGATATTTGAGTGTAAGCAATGCTTAAAATAATCCATTAATTTTCAGCAATTTAATCACAAAATACAACCTTTATCATCGGCTTCTGTCCAGCATGAATTTGTTGCATAATTGTAATTTGTACCAATTTCTGGCTTGGAGATCCTTAAACACACTTTTCTTTGGCTGCCAGCTCTTGTGGATCTTCTGTAATCTGGCTGACAGTTTTGTTGTTGTGGCTATTCCATATAAAATAGAGGAGGACAGTAACTAGAGTCAATTTCTTGTCTGTTGTGTTTGGTGGTTTCTATGCTTGTACTGGCTTCATAATCGTCGTACACTTTTGTCGTTTTTTATAAATAATGATACTTATAACAACTTTTCATCCCTCTCTTCCATTAGAAACTTTGCATCCCTCTTTCTTCAATTAAAAGAGTTCACTTTCACACATATACAACTTCTTATGAATTTCAAAGTACAACATCTAAAATAACTAATCTAACACAATTTGTTTCACAGTTATATTAGTAAGGATAACTCTTCTAATGGAACAAAAAATATTTGTGAAAGTGGACTCTTCTAATTACGACTCTTACCATTTGGCAATTCTTGAATTCCTGATATGATATGACTGTGTAGGAAACAGAAGAAATTTTCAGGAATCCAAGCTGCCTGCAGTCCATAACTTACAAGAAACCAATAGAAGGTGACAGTTGAGACACTTCACTGGGCCATTTTTAGAGACCATAAATGGTGTGATCTCCTGTTCCACCACAGAGCTCACTTCAAGAAGAAAGGAAATGGAAATCCTCTATATATTTACTTTTTTGGCGATTTGGGGGTTATGGCGGATCGTGAACTGGGCTTGGTTGAAGCCAAAGAAGCTGGAGAAAGTCTCCGGCAACTGGGTCTCCGGGGAACTCCTTACAAGCTTTTGTTCCGAAACGTCAAGGACAGTTTCAAGATGGATAAAGAAGCAAGGTCGAAACCCATGAATCTTACCAACTATATCGTCCCCAGAGTGTCCCCCTTCATCCTAAATTCCTATTGTAGGTTGATCTTATCTTAATTTCCTATTTTAGGTTGATCTTATCATGTATCGTAGCTCTATATAATAAGGCCTTATTTGGTAAAGATACTCAAACTATGATTTGAGTTTTATTTTGATTTTATAATATTAAAATTACATTGGGAATGTAAAAAGGTGTGTTGAAACTATAAAAATGCTTATTGAAAATGTAAAAAGACTTATTGGGAATGATGAATAACTATTATAAAATCAAAATGATGTCTGAGTCTCTTTACCAAACAAAGCCTTAGTGTCCTATATAAATCAAAATATACAATAATACAATATGTATTATTTCTGACAGCAAACTATGAAGATGGACAAAAAAATTTTGAACTCCAAAGAGAAGAAACTGAACTTCTATTGGGATCTCCCCGATCAGTTTTCATTCCTGGATGGAGGTAATTACACTCTAAATTTGAAGAATTGATAATTTTTCTGGTTGACACTATGTCATGGACGCTCTTTTAAATCACCTCATTTTAGTGGTTCAAAAGAGCAACCTCTGACCCACTGTGACACATATTTTACACAGATTTATACCAACGAAGAAGAGCAGATGGATGAAGGAAATTGCCAAGCAAATGAATTCCTTGGTGATGAATATTATAAAGAACAGAATGAAATTGATGAAAACAGGCCAAACTCGGAATGAAGACCTTCTTGATATACTGTTAGAATCCAATTCCAGGGAAATTGAACAAAGCGGAGACAAGAAATTCGGAATGAGCTTAAATGAAGTCATTGAGGAATGCAAGATGATCTACTTGGCCGGATAGGAGACAACTTTTGACTTGCTTGTGTGGACATTGATATCACTCAGTAAGCATCCAGATTGGCAAGATCGAGCCAGAGATGAGGTTCGGCAGGTGATCGGAGATCGGAAGCCAATTTCGACGATTTGAATCACCTAAAAGTGGTAAGTTCTTTGTTTCGGATCCAGTTATTTTCAATTTTGTTTAATTGAGAGGGGCACATATATATTTTCCCTTCATTTTTTACAGATTACTATGATCATAAACGAGGTTCTAAGGCTGTATCCACCAGTAATTGCCTTGCCTCGAATGACTCATGAAGAAACTAAACTAGGAAAACTTACACTTCATGCTGGAGTGCAAATATTTTTGCTTGCAATCCATCTGCACTGAGACCCCAAACATTGGGGCAATGATGCGATGGAATTCAACCTGGAGAGATTTAGCGACGGAATTTTGAAGGCGACGAAAGGGTAGCTGACATATTTTCCATTTGGTTGGGGGACCCCGGATTTGCATCGGACAAAATTTCTCAATGTTAGAAGCTAAAATGGCGCTGGCTATGATGTTGCAAGAGTTTTCCTTCGAGCTTTCTCCATCGTATGCGCATGCTCCGTATTCAGTGATTACTCTTCAACCCCAGCATGGTGCTCCGCTAATTTTGCGCAAATTATAGTCCAAAAGAACATAAACTTTGTGCTTAATTGGGTGTGGTGAAAATAATGTTTTTAGGATGTCGTTTGTGAAGTGTAGTTCTACGCTTTGTAGAACAGTGGATTTCTGTTTGGTGTTCAGTGTTTTCATAAACAGTAAAATTGGGCAAAGTGCTTATAATCCTCTTGTGATTTTTGAAAGTTATTGATAAGCCCATATGGAAAAAAAAAAAAAAACTTCCAATGACCTCCATGTACTTTTTTGAAATCTGTAACGTTTGAAATTATTGTTATGTTTCACAATCAAACATGAAAGTCAACCTTTTGTTAGTATCTTTTTAAAATGACATATTTACCCTTTATTAAATTTGAGCACATGTTTTTTTAAAAAAATTTCTTTCCTTATGCCATTTTTCTTTCATTTACTTTTCGTTTTTTTAAAAATTTAATTTTAGATTGTTACATACTTTAATTGTTAATCTATTCTTAACTTTCTTATTTCTCTTCATTATTAATAACAATTATCCACTAACATTGCATCATCACCTTCATCCACCACTGGCAACGGGCTTGCCATCGCCACCAACACCATCATAGAATCAAATTAAAGATGACAATATTTTAACCAATGTAGTAAACTAAAAAACCTTTTCCATAACCAATTTTAACAACCCAGCAACCATTTACATTACCAATTTCAACAACGCATATGAACAAATTTCAGTCACACCGTTGTGATTGAACAAATGCATAGGTAGGAATTTTCCTCTTAAAATACTAGAATCGTGTTTCATAGCCTGTCAACTAAATCAAAATTTTCAAAGTTTTAAAATCATTAGAACTGTGTAAACCAAACAAGAATGTGATGAGAAAAAGGCTTCAGTGGTGGTGATGGTGGTCCAGTTTCGCCGGCATAGAAGACCCATATCGTTGCATCTTCACTTGAGCAACCCAAACGACACGACCAAAAGTCCCACCAGCGCTGAACCTGTTTCCGCATCGCCCCAATCCACTGTCTTTGCTAGCATCTCTGAAACCCAACCCAGCAACGGCGGATCTGAAGCAGCAATGGAAGATCTGAAGTGGCGATGGTGGATCTGAAGGGGCGATGGTAGATCTGAAGCTTGTACGTCACGACTTTGGGTGATGGGGGGAGGAGAGCTTGCATGAAGAGAGAAACAAGGCGATAACAGAGGTCGCCTTTGGCGATTGTTGGGGTAGTTAATTAAGTTGTAAGGGATAGAGAAAAAAGTAAGTAAAAAAAAAAAACACTTATAAGCTAATACTAAAACAAGCCTATAAAATTAAATATTATAAAATGAAAAATGTAACCCTCATATCGTTAGATATGACATAAATTTTTGAGTTACATATTTCGAAAAAATATTGGGGATGTCATTAAAAACTTTTTTTGACATATGGGGGTTAACGACAGGGGAGTTTTGAGTACTTTACCCAATAAAATTTGATTGTTATTATATCTTTTGTTTCTTTTGGAACCAAACTTTTTATTAATATAGATTTTACATCAACGAGGGTGCAAAGTTATGCACTTCTAGCTAGTATGTTAGATCTTTCTAACTTTTTTGTATATAACATTATTAAACTTAGCATATACAACCTTTATATCTCTAAATAAATGGGCAAGGGTGCATTTTTGCCACTAATGCTTTCTTGAAGGTCTAATTTTGTCACTATTGGGTCCAAAATTGCCATTAATATATTTTTAAGTGGTTCAACTTTGAGACTCATAAATAAAATTACCACGTAAGACAACTTTAGTTGAAATTGATGACTTGGATTAATAGGCTATTTAGCCTTTAATCATGTCAAAATAATTTATAGACTTAATTGCATTTTACCCCCTGTATTTTAAAAATTACACTTACGCTCTGTTTTTTTCGGAACATAATCAGGAAAAGTATCACTTTTTTCTCAAAAATATTACACAAAGAAACAATATCATTTTTACAAAATTCACAATTCAAATTTAAAAATTCTCTCTAAATCCTCACTCACATAAATTCAAAAAAAATATAATCATTACACTTTTTCTTCTCTTTCTTACACAAATCTCCAAAAGAAATTTTCTCCAAAACAAAATTATTTCCTAACCAAAAAATTTTTCTATCCATAGTATTAAAAGAACAGAGCCTTAGCCTCCCTAACATCATAATATCTGAAAAGGACTATATTGTCCTTGTCAAATAAGCTAACCACCACCGTACAACCTCCCATCCGAAAATCCCGAGCGCCACCCCCTTCCCCTCTAGTTGCCGCCCTTACACCTTCCTCCACCAGCTTGAAATAAATTCAAAAAATTCATTCACCCTTGTTTTCTCTACCGCCAACACACTCCGATTCCCCTGATCGGAAACTCTGTTTCGCCTGTCAAGTTCTGAATGACCACCCTCACCTTCTACAAATAGATAATGCAAACCAAATCTCACACATGATTGAGTCCCACAAACGATAATTGAGCATCGTGTACTAGATGAGTACACCGGCCGGTATTTCAAGAAAAAACCCCAAAGCATGATAACCACACGAAATGGGGTAATTTGAGATAGATAGGAATTACTCAACCAATGGTTGCCGAGCATCATCAGGCTTTGTCAAATGGAGGGACATCAGTATTCCAAAAATCTAAACCAAAAATTTTCGGAATCAAAGCTCTTTGAGTGGAGTGATTTTCTAGAATAATATGTGAAGATGATGATGACCCATATAACTCTTAAATGGGTGCTCTCATGGAACTACATTAACTTAATGATCACAATAAGCCTCTGAGTATGTTCAGCCTCTAGAGAAAATCGGAATGGTGAATAATTTGTGAATTTGGTTCAGGCATGGTGGAGGAGGGTGGGGTGGCAGCGGCGGCCGGAGAGGAGGAGGGGACATTTTGGTCCTTTCAAGATTTGATTGTGTTTGATGATAATAAGGGAGTTTATTGTTGAGATTCTTTAGTTAATAAATATAAACTATTGCCACACAATTAAAGACTAAAGCCTATCAATCCAAGTCATCAAGCCAAGTCATCAATTTCAACTAAAATTGTTTTATGTGGCAATTTTATTTATGAGAGTAGCAAAGTTGGATCACTTTAAAAAACATTTATGGTAATTTTTCACCCAAATAAACGTTAGTGGCAAAGTTAAATTTCAACAAAACGTTAGTGGCAAAAACGCACATTTGCCCTAAATAAATAGATATTCTAATTCAATATTGGGAATTGTTGCATTTTTCATTATGTGTACTAGATTCTAGCAATCAGTTAGGAGCAATATACCTTGAGCAGATAATTGATCAGTTTGCATCAATGGTTGGAATCCCTTCAATATTGCTTCCAAATGTATCATGTATGGTAGAAACATTTGTCTGTCTTCTGCCCACCAAATTTGCCAAATTATTTGTCGTTAAATCCTATTTCGATAGTTGTCAATGTTATTTCGTTTCAATCCCATTTTGAGGGGTGTAATTTTTTATTTTTATCACATTCAAGGATTGTTTGATAGTTTTTACAAACTTTATGGGGTGCTTGGTAGTTTGGACAAACCCGGGGGAGATAAATGCAATTTACTCAAACTTTTTTGAAAAAACTCTAATAATACTAACTTCAGTGGTACTGCTGCCGCGACAGGGGTTCCTTTAAAAGCAGCGAACTGCATTCTCCGGCACCTTCACCCATTACAGTAAACGAGCTCTCCGGCCGCCGCTCTTTCGATTGCCGGACGAAACAACACGCCATCGTCATTTTTGTTGACTCTTGGATTTTGGTCTCTGGCTGCAAGCATTCGACAGCGTCAGAATCCCTAATTGGCTCACAGCCCCTGGTAAAACCGATTTCGCTTTTCTTCTTTTGTCAAGCTGCTATTTTGCTTATGCTTGCGGCAGAATCCTTTTTCGGTAATTCAATGTTTCTTACCCCTTTTTAATTTTTTTTTTTTTTTAAGTTTGTACTTGTTTTACATGCGAATCGGCTTGAATCTTTTCAACAAGCAGCCTTGAGCTTCTTCCTGTTTTCATGTTTCTATCTGTTGGACTTCTTTAATCTCTTTATTTCCTTCGATTTGAGCTACATTATGATTTATGTGAGGGTTTCCCTATGTAGTGAGACACTGATTAATTGTTTCTCAGTGATGAGTACTATGTGGATGAGTTCATTCCTGTTCTGTTAGTTTGTCAAGCTCAGTTGGCAGTTCTGTTAGTTGATTTTCCGATACGTTGGCTAAAGCATATTGATTTGGGTTTACATTATGAGTGGCACTATGTTTTCCAGCATGAATGTTCAAGATTGCTTTCGCTGATTTGGTTATTGATGATAGACAATGATGCGTTGCTGTTACTGATGCTGCCTACATGTTTTGAAACATCATGGAATGCATTGCACACCCTCTTTCATGAAGTACTCTATTAGACCTGTTGTAAACTCGGATATTTCATATTTGATATGCTGTTATCTATTCATGTCCTTCAATTTTGTTATCCCGTGCAGGTCCATGATGGATCAAGGTGGAATTTCGTCAGTGTATGATTGCCTTGACAGTGATCTTAATGAGTCAGATGAAGATTTTTGGGATGACATTGATTTTCAGTATCTACAACTTTTGACTCAGTTGTCGGAGTCAATTGAACGGGGTCGACTTCAAAATTCCAAACTTACAGGTGAGGAGTACACGCGTGAACTACTAGCTAGCCACCCGAGGAATTTGCTTGCGGCTACTCGACTGGACCATGACACATTTTACGTGATCCATGATTGTAAGGTTGGAGACAAGGGGATCGATTATGATGAGGCGTTGCTTATGTTCCTTACTTGGTTGCCCATGATAAAAGCATACGTGACATTTGTGATCGTTCCTACATTCCCCTAAAACCGTGTGTCGAACCATTAGGAAAGTGCATCGGCAATTTGTCGGATGAGCAAGTATATACTCCGTCCTCGTAATCAAAATCAGGTTCATCCAAGGATTAAGGCCGGGGAACACAGAATTTTTCCCTTACTTAAAGGTAACTATCATAAAGTAATATTGGTTACTATAGTATAAGTTGGACAATTCAATTGAACAATAAAGCCTCAATATGTTACTTCAAATGTTCTAATTTTTGGGCTATGTAGGATTGCGTTGGTGCTATTTTCAACAAGCACATTGAGGCGTGCACACCATCACATATACATGGTGACATCACCCCAAATGTATTAGCTGTCGTGGATCATAGCATGCGTTTCATTTTCGTGTACGCTGGTTATGACGGTAGTCAAGACAACGCTGAATTTATGATTGCTTGTTGTGCAATTAACAATCTGGTAAAGGACCACAACCCAAATGATACGGTTTTTGCTGAATTTGACATGACTGCCACAACGGGGAGCAATGGCAACAGAGTACAATCGTCGTTGGGTTTATAATCGATGAATGTAACCATTCACAGCCTGCAACTGCGGAAAGGAATGAATACCGTGGGCAAATTGCAGATTCCATATGGAATAGTCGTCATTGACACCAAGTCTTGGCTTTTACTCAATTGAATCTGCGATTGTATGTTTGTTTTTGAACATTTCCGTTTATGCCGTTTGTATGCTTGTATTTAAACTTTACTTGTACCCTTGTTGGCTGTTATGGAACTATGGTAATCATGTCATGATATTGCCACTTGGCGATGTAAGAGTATTATTTCTTAATTTTGATTTTCCTTTCAGTAAATTACATGAAAACATTTAGAGAAGATGACATTTTGATGTTATGTTGTTGACCATAACTTACAATCTCCTCCGTGTATAAATAAATACATAAATGGTGTCCAAAGAGTAATTGGTCAAGAAAAAAAAATGGAAATCCTGTACATCTTTGTTCCTGTTTTGCCAACAACTTTCCTGTTGATTTTGGGATGGCGAATCGTGAACTGGGCTTGGCTGAAGCCGAAGAAGCTGGAGAAACGTCTCCAGCAACTGGGTCTCGGGGGAACTCCTTAAAAGCTTTTGGTCGGAGATGTCTAAACCCATGAATCTTACCAACGATATTGTCCCCAGAGTCTTGCCCTTCATTCAAAAAAACCATCCAAGAATATGGTAAGTTTTTCTTGTCCAAAATCTTCATGATCAGTTTAAGTAACGGTTAGTTCATGTTGACTTATGATCCATGGTCAGAACGAAATATTGCAGGTGAAATTTGCTACATATGGGCTGGACCTATTCCAACGTTGATTCTGATGGAACCTAAACTTGTAAAGGAGGTCTTGAACAAAAGTTTCCATTTTCTCAAGCTTCCTGGTAACCCTTTGACTAAACTCCTTGCGAAAGGACTTACAATATATGAAAGGGAGAAATGGGCAAAACATAGGATGCTTATTAATCCTGCTTTTCAATTTGAAAGACTCAAGGTGTATATATACATACATCTCCTCTTTCTGAACTTCCCTGTTGTATTAGTTTCTTGATGTTTGAAACAGAATTAATTTCTCTATTGATTGTAGCTCATGGTGCCAGCGTTTTATACGAGTTGTTGCGATATGTTGAGTAAATGGGAGAAAATGGCCCCTGCCGAAGAGGGGTGTTTCGAATTGGATGTTTGGCCTTATCTTCAAGCTTTAACCGGCGATGCGATTTCAAGAACTGCTTTCGGTAGCAACTATGAAGAAGGACGGAGAATTTTAGAACTTCAAGAAGAACAAACAGAGCTTGTCATGGAAGTTTTGGAATCAGTTTACATTCCTGGATGGAGGTTATTATTAAGACTACTATTTATGATATGTTATATCCCTCTGCTTTTAGATTTGTAGAACTTTGAATTATTCCGATTTTAATTTACACAGATTTGTACCAACTAAGAAGAACAGAAGGATGAAGGAAATTGCGAAATAGGGGCAGTCATTGGTGATGAAGATTATAAACAAGAGTGAAGTCAATCGAAACAAGGGAATCCGGGAATGAAGATCTCCTTGATATTCTGTTGGAATCCAGCTCCAAGGAGATCGAACAAGGTGGTGGAGACAAGAGATTCGGAATGAGCTTAAATGAAGTCATTGAAGAATGCAAGCTGTTCTACTTCGCGGGACAGGAAACAACTTCTGCCTTGCTTGTGTGGACGTTGATACTTCTGAGCAAGCATCCAGATTGGCAAGATCGAGCCAGAGATGAGGTTAGGGAGGAGATTGTGTTAAAATATTATGGGAACTGTAAAGGTGGACTCCATGACCACGATCAGTTACCTATCCTTCCTTATAAGCCATCCCACTAATTGAGACAATTATGGCATCTAATTGATCGACCATGATATTGGATGATTATGATTGATTGAGGAAAATCAGGGAGAATTATAAGTTGATTATAATTTATTACGATTGACCTCTGATGGGATAGGTCACAATTATATATACGTATCTCCCCGGTCCCTCTCTCCACTCAACCAACGTACGTAGTGTGCACCCAATCAGCATACACACGACTATAGTGAGAGAGAGTTTGGAGAGGGAAGACCGGGGACTTCGTGCGTGACTCTATCAACACTCCGACAACATCAATGGCTTAAGGTAATATCTTACTTCGTATTTACAAATCATAGCCAAAGATCCACTCATGAATTCTAACATGTGGTATCAGAGCCTGGGTAAGGTTATTGATTTGTAGATCGAAATCATTGGTTTATGTCCTTGTTCGGTTACTGAACTAATTCGTTCGATAAAGATTTGTGAATCGTATGATGTTGGTTAATTAGCATGATGTATTGGATTTAAAATTCATATCATCATATCTTATGGATTAAGGCTAGTACAATATATATGTCTTCATTGCATTAATAATCAATGTGTTCTCCATGCTTCCGTATAACCTTTTGGCCAAAATTAATTATTCCTTTCAACATTGCTTATGGCTCAATGCTGAGGTCCAGTTCACAAATAAGTTTATGAAACATGGATTTATGTCCTAACATTGTCAGTAATGAATTCAGTTTCTAGATCTGGGCATATACATGAAAGTTTGATTAGTTTTAATTATTGGTGGTCTAATTTTCTTATTTGAGATATGTCCAATAATTTCAATTGAATGTATGTGGATAACTTATTATTAGAATTAAGATTCCCTATTTTCGAATTGTGGGATGGCTTACAAATTTCCTTTAATCCTATCTAAATAGTTGTTTTTTGTTAATTCAATTCACTGGCATTTAATCTTTGATTCTCCATTGCCTAAAATCTGAAAGAAAACAATTTAAGTATTCTGTTGTACAGTGCTGTAATCTTTGACTATTAAATGTGTATATTGATTTGGATTAAAGTGATTTTGCTGGGTTTTAATTCTATGGGTTCAGTTATGAAATTTATTTTCTCTACATATATGAGTTAAACATGAAATAAAATCAGTAACTTATAAATCACATGAATTTGTTTCCGGGAATTGTTCTCTTGCTGCTGTGATTTGTGAGTAAAAATAAATCTCATTTAAAATAAAAAAAAGGGAATTTCTTCACTTTCTGAAATTTACTTCTTTTATATACGAAAAATCTATTTTCTCATTATTATTATTATTATTTTTTAGAAATTAAATTTGGTAGCTGCCCCAAAGTTTCTTTATTTTATGAAAGAAATTAATCTGTCTTCCAAATATAATAATGAGTTGATTGGCTTTCAAAAAAAATATATATTTTTTTTTGGAAGTTCTGTATCCTTCACGTAAAGTTTCATTGTATAAATTTTAATTTTATTAAATTATGCATGTTCATTAATTTCTCAACCCACGAAGGGTTATAATTAATGAATTGAAAGTCAAATTTTGAATGATTGACACTACTAAAATGAAACTCACATTTTGTACAAGTGAGTAGCAGGCCAAAATAACCTTATAAATATTAAAGATATCAATTAGTTTCACCAAAGTGAACTAGTCGTGAAGGTTAAAAGGTTATTTATACTAATGTTATATCATGATTATAGCATTAAAATTTGCCCAAAGGTATTTTAATCCTATTTTCATGACAAAGTTATAGCATTACCCACATGAACATGATAGCTCCTCTACTAATGTAAATAAAGTGAATAATTGTTTCTCACTTTGAAGACATCACTAGCATGTTGTAAATTTTGCCCAAAGGTAATTTGCAATGATGCACATGATTGCTCTCTAATTATTACTGTTATAGTTATCACTAGCATGTTGTAAGTTTTGCCTAGAGGTAACTTACAATGATGCACATGATTGCTTTATTTATGATTCTTATGAAATGATTGATGCTTCTAAGCTATCATTCCAGGATCAGTTACATGATTCACATTTCACATCCCTAAATTAAATGGGTCCAATTACTCTGATTGGCATGATCAATTATCTTGGAATGCCTAGATTTGGATCTGTATTTCCGAATTGAAGAGATTGTTCATTGGGTTATTTATGATTATTTATTATGAGTATGGAATTAAAATTTGCCCATAGGTATTTTATCTCTATACTCGTAAGGAATTACTACATTACCCAATATATATATATATATATATATAGTTTCTTATATGTTCATTGGCCTATTTGTTACGAATATAGAATTAAAAGTTGCCCAAAGGTATTTTAATTCTATATTCATATGGAGTTATTATATTACCCAAAGGAAATATAATACCTCCATTGGTTGCCCAAAATAAGTGAATGATATCTCTCAATTATTGAGTAAATCTATAGCATGTCGTTATTCAAACCCATAGGTGGAATGCACTTGATTTATCTCTCAGGTTAATAATGTCAACTTTAAAGATTTAGTTGACTATATTATGATATTCTTTAATGTTCCTTGCAGTTGGGACCAACAAAACTGTATATCCCAGATTTTAGTATGCAAATAATTATTTAAATCACATAAATTATCGTGATTAAAGTAATTATGATGTAAAAGGAATATTAAGGAGTTTTAGTCAGCACAATGATTTGTTGGCATATTAACAAATTTTTAATATTTTCCTTGTGAATTCCCTATAAATGTAATTTTTGTCACATGAATTTTTTTGGTGATTAAAAATAAAAATTAATAATTATGTCAACATAATTGTATTGGTTGGCATTTAAAGGTTGATGGATGCCTTAAATAAAAGTGCATTATATATTTGAGAGTAGCCAAAGCACCTCAAGAATGTGGTGTAAATTATTTTCTTGGTCACATTATTGATTGTCGGTGATAAATTTAAAGAAAATAAATCAACATTACGACAAGTTGATTTATTCAAGAAATAATATATTTTGTGTACTTAAAATTAGCCAAAACAGTTTAAGTGCACTAAAGCAAATTATTTCTACTATTTTATCACATTACTAGTAATCAAGAAAAGCTTATAGTAAACCATATCGAGGCATCTACACAACATGAGAAATTAATTTAAAATTCTCGGCCCCAAAGGGAGGCAATTATCTCTATTAAATTAATTTGAAAGTGGGTGAGTTAAACATTAACTTGGAAAGCCTTCCTATACCAAGGTATGGATTATTTATGTCATTTAATGTTTAATTTTTCATAGCATCAGTGTTTGTATAAATTACCATTCAAGTATTGTTTGATTACTTGATAATTCATTCACTATTCCAATAATTATTGATAGTTTACTAGATTGTTTGGATAATTCTTCCTTGATGTTTAGGTGCAATTGACCAATGATAAATGAATATTTACATTAACCTCTATGGAATTCTAGTTTGACAATAGAAATTAAAGAATTGTGAATAATTTAAAAATAAATCTCATAATTGAAGTAGAGATTTTAAACCTTTTTATGGTACATATTTTTAGCTTTCTCGTGACAGTTTATGTTTTGACCATTTTAGCTTTCTTAAATTACATATTAAGTTTTATGGATAATCATGATTTCTTTAACCATGTGTGTTTAAGAAATTAAATGGGTCAAAAGTTAGAGAAATTGAAAACTAAGACACTTTAATAGCTTGTAGTCTCTCATTAAAGTAATATTTCACATGATAAAGCACTAAAAACTATATGAAGTTGACAAAAATAAAAAGGTTTTTGAACATAGAAGTTGAAGAAGACTATTTTTCCTCTATTGTAAGAAATATTTAAGAGAAAATCAAAATTAATGTTTGAAGTATTCTAATACTTCATATATTTTACTGAATTGATTTTGGATTACAATTCATGTTTTCGTATAATTAAAGAAACTCATAACAAGTGAATAAAGCATCTCATACAAAAAATTTGAGATATCCACTTATTTTTTTAAATATGAGTTATATTGCTTTTACTATAAAATACAGCATATTAAAAAGTTGAATATACCAAATGGGTTTTCTTTTATCTAAACAATATCATTTTCTACCTTATTTTGAATAGTTTAAAGTATGTTGACTATTTATTAAAATTTACACTTCTCATATTTTTGTTTGAGAATAAAGATACTTAATGGTTTTAAAATCTCAAACAAATGAGGGGAGAATAAGAAGTGATGAAAGGTAGAGAATATAATTGAACTTACTTAATATATGTTTAATCCACACTTATTGAATAATTACTAATAAAAACCACTTACTTGTGATTGCTATTGATGAACTGGTAAGGAAACATTGATTGTGTGTATCTTGATCCATATCACATTAAACAATGAAATCATTGAGTGTAATTTTTAATGTGATATGTTTCTTCCCATTGTTGTTTAAAACAACAATTAATTTGAAGTGGGTTAAAACAATGTTTAAGATACTTACACATTAAGATGCAAAATGATTCAATGTTTTAATAGTTGATTTATGGATGGTTCGAGAATTTGTTGGAATTTACACACTTAAGAATTTCACTGCTAGAATTTTAAATAATGAATGTGAAAATTTTAGACAATCTCTGTTTTGAGAAATTACATTATTCATTACCTCACTTATCAAACTACTTTGAATAGTGGGAATTTGTGATTTCTAGTAAACATGGCTTATGAAAGTATAATAGATTGAACATACAAATGTTCTTGCACAATTTTTACATACCATATCACTGTCAACTTGCTCATTATGATTAGAGATAACTAAGTATGTGAAATAATTTTATCTGATTGGATGTCTTGACATTGATAATATATTAATTTTGGATAAAAATATATTATCTATATGAATTTTTTATGAAATTAAACTCCCATTTATGGTATATAAATGTAACAATGTAATTTCTTTTCTTCATTTTGTCAAGAAGAATATTATTGTTAATTTATATACATTAAGCTTAGTGGGAGTACAATATTCTTAAGTCTACATATTGTGTATATTAAAGTTTTCTAGTAAACTATGTGTTGGTTGATGTGTGCAACTTTATTAAAGTGAACAAATTAGTTATGTTCACATTACATATGTATTGGAATAAGTATTTTAATGCTATGGCTTATGAATTATGAAGGTTTGGTTTGGATATGAAATGTAATTTTGCACTGATGGTTTGACTCAGATATTCATCATTATGAAGTACAGGAATAGTGGGAGTCAAAAACCAACAAATGAATGGTAAGAAAGATAGCAAACTGATCTGCACATTTTAGGTGTTTTATTTTAGGACTTTTTATGGCGGTTCTCACGGGCTTTTGCCTAAGGTTTTAATGTTTATTTGCAGTTTTAAAGATCGGGCCTAAGAAGAAAAGAGAGTGCAAAAAAGTGAAAGAATTGGAGCAGATGAGTCATGCCTAAAAAGCCCACACGAATTATGGGCTAAATCAAGAAGGAGCCCGCAAGCAGAGCTGCGCACGGTTGAAGAAGAAGAAGCAAAAAAAATCAGCACATGGGCCGATTCCAATTCTTTGAATCCAATTGGAATTTAATCCAATTCAATTGGATTTGAATCAGGTGGATGAAGACAAAAGCCGTGGGCCTTCATGCAAGTGGAGTTGATCCAATTCAAAATTCAACACATGCACGATTCTAATTAATTGAATCCAATTGGATTTTAATCCAATTCAATTGGATTTGAATCAGCCAAATCAGCGGAGAAAGAAAAAAAAGGGGAGCAATGAAGTTTTGAGCAATTTACCAATCCAAGAAGGAATTAAAGAGAGAAGTTGGGAGTTACCAAAAAGTGAAAAGATTCCATGTGCTTAATTAACTCTCTTCCAAGTAGAACAAGGTTTCCTTATTTAATTAGAAGATTGGTTAATTGCTAATTTGTATCCCTATATATATGGGATTATTTCTGCACTTTTAAGATATAGCTTTTCTTAGATATAGCTTACTTTTTAGAAGACATCTTGGGAGAGACACGATTTTTATAAACAAGCTTTTAGATAAGTTTTATAAAATAGTTTCTTAGTTTACAAAGAATTTTCGCGCAGGATTCCGTGTCGAGTAGTGCAGTTTTCCTCTGTTTCTCCTCTATTCTGTTCTGTTTTATTCTGTTTCGATCGCAACTTTGGATTTTCCCGACGGGCAGTCTACCGTTTGGCCAAACCGGCGGTTGTCAGATCGCGATTTCTTAATTTCCAGTACAGTATTCTCTTTTCTCTTTTAATCTCTTCTTTTATAATTATGTATTTTTCGTGTTTTATCATGAGTAGCTAATTTATTAGTTCTGGTATTATGTAAGAAGCCATAATCCATGCATGTATGAAACTCAGGAATTAATCTAAGGTCTAATGAATTATGTTTCTAAATTGCCTGTGTTTATATGTCTAATTACTAAGATTTTATTACGCCTGATCAACTTAGTTTAATCTGGTAGAGTCAGTGAGTGACACAACTACCGGCCGAGTAGTACAGGATTAATTGGGTAATAATTTCTAATGCATCGTCAGTAGGAATTATTAGTTTCGGGTTCTTCTAGTTCTTAATGCTTCTATTTGTTAATTAATAAGGTTTGCGGGGACTCGCGGTCTGTTAGTTAACGTAGTTAGAGAATAATTCCTTTGCGGGGACTCGCGGGGGATTATCGGGAATCTATGGAAGAATTGGGATTATTTGCGAGGACTCGCGGTAATACTATAACTGAAACGGCATAAATAATTAGACAAGTTAAGAGGTTTATGATTGCATGCATGAGATTAAGGTGGATTTACATAATACCGGAATTTTCTCTCATTAATGGATAATTGTTTAAATCTTTTATTTAATTATTAGTTTAATTATTATTTTGCTAATTTTATGTGACAACTCTAAGGTCTCTTAAGAGACACAAAGGTGACTACTAGTCATAGGTTTGTTTTATTTGCATGTTAAATTGGAATTACAATTAAATTGTCGTCTCTGTGGATCGACCCTGTCTACTACTGTGCTATATTTTCTTAGCATCTTAATTGCAGGTTTTAAGCAGTATTTTTACTGTATTTGATAGACCCACGACAAGTCCTATCACAAACGATAGCAACGAGTCAATAAGTATGTGAGTATGAAGTTATAATAATCTTTTGTTCGCATAATTGTTTCGATTATATAACTCATATTCGACTCATTAGATGTTATGAGTTTGGCTATCATACATGGCTATCTAATACTGAATCTCTTGGTTTCCAAACCAGAATGCATTATGAAGTTTCCGCTGCTCTTTTCTTATTGAGAACAACAAGTGCTTAAATTAAACAAAGCACATTAATTGTGAACGTTGTTCTAAAGAAAATTCATATTTTGATGGGTGTCCATAGAGCATATATATAAGAGTCGACCTTATATTTGACCCATTAAAGAATGGCGCTAAATAAAATTTGGAACATGATGATTCCATGGGGTCTTATCAATTAAATGATTTCTCTTTTATGTTTGGACATATTATAGAAATATTAAACTCCTATTTGTGCACATTATTGTTACAGGATTTAATATTTGGACCACATATGAACATTTTTCGTTGATAGTTCATTTTCCTCATTAAGTTTATCTACATTTAGTTATTAAAATTGTGATACTTGGAAGGGAGTGTGACTATTAAGACATATAACCGCCATGATCCATTTTAGTAACGATGTAGGATAAATATACAATTATTGTGGCCACATTACTGAAACTCATCCATTTACGTGGTCATTTGTCCAAGTGGGAGAATGTTAAAATATTATGGGAACTGTAAAGGTGGACTTCATGACCACGATCAGTTACCTATCCTTCTTTATAAGCCATCCCACTAATTGAGACAATTATGGCATCTAATTGATCGACCATGATATTGGATGATTATGATTGATTGAGGAAAATCAGGGAGAATTATAAGTTGATTATAATTTATTACGATTGACCTCTGATGGGGTAGGTCACAATTATATATACGTATCTCCCCGGTCCCTCTCTCCACTCAACCAACGTACGTAGTGTGCACCCAATCAGCATACACACAACTATAGTGAGAGAGAGTTTAGAGAGGGAAGACCGGAGACTTCGTGCGTGACTCTATCAACACTTCGACAACATTAATGGCTTAAGGTAATATCTTACTTCGTATTTACAAATCATAGCCAAAGATCCAGTCATGAATTCTAACAGATTGGAGATAAAAAGCCTAGTTACGAAGATTTGAATCACCTAAAAGTTGTGAGTGCTTTCTTGTTGGCATTAATTAAAGATCTTTTGTTTACAAATTAGTTAGTTCCTTTCATTTTCGACAGATTACTATGATCATAAACGAGGTTCTAAGGTTGTATCCACCAGGAGTTATGCTTGCTCGAATGACTCAAGAAGAAACTAAACTAGGAAAACTTACATTACCTGCGGGAGTGCAAATCTTTCTGCCTGCAGTCTTTCTGCATCACACCACTAAGATTTGGGGCGACGATGCAAGTGAATTCAACCCAGAGAGATTCAGCGATGGAATTTTGAAGGCGACGAAATGACAAGTCACATATTTTCCATTTGGTTGGGGACCCCGGATTTGTATCGGGCAAAATTTTTCAATGTCAGAAGCTAAAATGGCGGTGGCTATGATGTTGCAGGAGTTTTCTCTCGAGCTTTCTCCGTCATATGCGCATGCTCCGTACAGAGTGATTACTCTGCAACCTCAGCATGGTGCTCCGTTAATTTTGCGCAAAATGTAGTCCCAACACACATAAAAACGTCATCGTATTTGTGGTCATGAAAGTAGTGGTTTTGGTTGGTATATCTGCGTGTTGCTTTAGCTAGCATCTTGATGTATATTTTGTGTGTTTCTAGGATCAGAATATGATTTGAGGTATGCATATTAATTATTAATTAATCGCAAATGTTTGTATTGAACGAGTTTAGTGTATGAAAGTATCGCAATTATATTGAATAAACAAGCTAATGTATTTCTTTAAAACACGAGCATATATTTTATTTTCAAGTGTTGAAATATTGGGTTTAACCTTAAAAAGTATGAATGTTATAATCACAAGTATTTGGAACACTGTTTTCAAAACATGAGTACCTTTTATAGTATGCTGAAGTATCACGATACTTGCTATTTTAATGTGCACGTGAAACTTCAGAAGTTAAACTTAAAGCTCGCAGACATTTTTAAATGCTACTATTGAGTTTAGCCTATAAAATATCACATTTACGTTAGGGATCATATGTTTTTAAAACATATATACCTAATGTGTTTAGGTGTTCAATACAAAATATCAATAAAGTTTTAAATTTGCCATTTATCTTGGTTTTTTTTTTTTTTTTTTTGTCGTACTAGTGCCGGCCCTAAAGTTTTGGGAACAAAGGCAAAATAATAAAAAAGGCCCTGAAAAATATATTGTGATAATTTAGTCATTTTATTGAAAAAAATACCTTGAACTCGAAAAAATAAAACCCTCACTCTTGCTTCAATCCTTTTAAAACAAAAATAAATTTTGGCCTTAAGTTGAAAAAAAAGAAAAAGAAAAATTCACTTTAACTTTCTTAAAACAAAAATATATGTGTTTTGGATGAGGGAAAAATAAAAAATATAACTGCATACGGTCATACAGCGCTCTCTGTTTCTAATTGATTTCGTTTGAGCGGTAAATGAAAATAAATTGGCATAGTAATAGTTAAGATTAAATGTTTAACAGTTTCAAGGGTGAATTTTTAATATATTAGACTTATATTTGTAGGTTTAGACATTTAAAAAATATTTTTTATTATTAGTCTATTCACAATATAAAACAAACAAGTGGGCCTTGATATTATTTTAAATTATTTATAAACCTACTATTAAATTATAAAATATTTATATAAATTTAGACCCTTAATTTTTTTAATCCCTGAGCCTGCCCTGCTTCGTACCTCGTTCCATCTATTACACTCCTTCACTTTCACGCATTTCTAGAATCGATTCTACAACCTCATGTATATGGTTGAATTATTATCATTGATTAATCTCTTACGCTAAAGAGGCCAAACATAAGATCGTGAAATTTGGGGTAAGAGTGGTGAAAGGTACTTAACGAATAGGCAAAATTCCACTAGTTTGAACCTTTCGCTTTTACTATATATATTTTTAGGGTGAAATTGTGGTTTCATGTTTTGGACAGTTTCCCCCCATGCTTTCAAAACTGACAGTTCCCCCCTCATGGTTTTGGACTGAAGTGTCCACTTAACGGAAAATGCCTTCTCTAACGGTGTTAAAAAAAATGACTAAATTACCCCTAGCAAAAAAAACTTTAAAAAAAATTGAAAGAAGGAAGAAGACGATGGCACTGTTCATCGTCTTCTTCCTTCTTCCTTTACTTTTTTTTTTTTTTTTCCCTAAACCTAAAGCACTCCCGCAACTGATATGAAACCCATTTTGTTGGGTTTCATTTCAGTTGCGGGAGGCTCCCGCAACAGAAATGGAACCCATTTGATGGGTTTCATTTCTGTTGCTGCAACTGAAATGAAACCCATCAAATGGGTTTCATTTCAGTTGCAGCAACAGAAATAAAAGAGGATAAAATACCATTTTTAACAACAAATCTATCAAAAGAACAGAACATCCAAATTTAACTCTCCATCCGACTCATTCATTCGAAAACACAGTAGCAAAATCCAGCCAAATTCCGCAGCACATGAACACAATCAAACTCCAGTCACTAATCCCATTAATTTCCACAGAAAGTGAACACTTAAATTATCGTTAACCCATTTCAACTCCATTCAGCACACAATTTCCACAACCAAAACACAATTCGGGAAGTTTCGGTAGCATCAATCACTACAATTTTAGACCAAGGCAGCTCAAGTTTATAGCAAAAAACAATAATTTCCAGCACAAAGAATACCCAGAATTTACCAGAAATTTTCCTTGTCATAATTCCATCACAAATTTTGCACAAAAAATTACTACCCGAAACAATTCCAGCATTCCGTTGCCAACAAATTTCCCAGAAAAGCATTAAAATTCCAGCAAAGGTTTCAAGATTGTCGTACCGACCAATGGAGAAATTTCGGCAACGAGCTAGAGCTCCATTCCCGGTGAATTCATTATGAGATTCCAGTAAACAAATACAAGAATTTCTTGCCGAACCAAACTCCATATTGGCCGACGTTGAAGAAATAACTCCGGCGAAGTTGAGGATGATAGCATCTCCCAAACCGGAGTGAATTCCGGCACTTCCATGTACCATTTCTTCATCCCTGTGATGTCATTCCCTCGTCGTAGTGACCCCAAACTGTTCCATTTCCATCATCAAGACATGTCCTTTCTACAGAAATACCGTACCAACACCTTTCTCCCCCCCAGCAACTGTTCTCATTAAGATTCTCGAAACAGGGCTGACTCAGGGACAAAACAGAGTCAACTCGGTAATGACCCACCCGATTTAACTCGGATGGCGAGTAACTCCATTTCCAGGTGAGCCAAACCTTCTTCCCTGCTAAGTTATTTGGATTCTCGTCGGCTGAGACCAAGCTCCGAGAACTCGTTCACTCTAAACCCCTCAAGATCTGTATTCTTCAAACCCCTTTGTAACTCCGGTTGGTCATTTTCGGTGAATCAAAAAGGCTCTATTTTTTAGATCGAAGGTACCAGTGTAGAGTTCACCTCCCGGGGCTTCCTTTCCACGGCCCAACTGAAGAAAGGGGAAAAATCAGTGAAGAAGAGTTGTTGAAGAAGAAATCGGGGAAGATAAAACTCACAATTTTGGAACAAATCTGCAACACCAACCCCCGTAGCTTTCATTCACACCAAAATTAGCTTGAACGGACCTTTTCAGTTGCAGCAACAGAAATGAAACCCATCAAATGGGTTCCATTTCTGTTGCGGGAGCCTCCCGTTTTGAAAGCCATCAGTCCCGTTTTTTTTTTTTTTTTTTTTTTAGTTAGGGTTATTTTGGGAACAAAATTAATGACATCATCAATTTGTTTACCCCCACTCTCGTCTTTAGCGCGTTCGCTTCACGCGCCGTTAGAGAAGGCATTTTCCGTTAAGTAGACACTTCAGTCCAAAACCATGAGGGGGGAACTGTCAGTTTTGAAAGCATAGGGGGGAAACTGTCCAAAACATGAAACCACAGGGGAGAAATTGTATTTCACCCATATTTTTATTATAAAGGACTAATACTTGAATTCATTCAGTCGTGATTAATATATTTTACACACAAAACGGAACCTAACTTGTGATAGAATAATAATTGAGGATTACTAGGGAGGAAAAAGATTGAGTTGAGAGGAAAACGCATACTTGCAGGTATCACTTGTACCGATATGAAAATAGTATTACTGTATTTAGGAGTTGCCAATGTTCAATTCCTAATATCTCACAGCTCAAGCCTTAAATGTCATTGGTTTTTTTAGGAATATAATCAAATACGAGTAATACTTAATTACTAAGCAATAGAAAAATTAATCAAGAAAAGGACTAATTAGCATTAACTAATTGTTTGATATGGAAACTTGTGCATACGCTCATAATGATAAGAGGGAGTCTCCAATCAGACGGATGTCCTATGAGATAGAAGATTCCTTTACATGCACACACGTGCATCTTATTTATTTATAGAAACATATAATATTTTTTATTTCACATTTAATATTTCTAACCAGGTATTACTTCTATGCTTAAAATTGAGATACATATTTTGTTTTCAGGATATAAGCATTACTTTTAATATTACAAGTGCTATAATTTTTCAGAATAGACTCCACTTTTACTCTTAAAATTGATACACCCTCTGTCCCACTCAAAGGAGAAATTATTGAGCGCATAGGATGTATACACGCCAGCTTTGTGACGTAGTACAACGGTCTAATAAAATTTTGACACATAAGCATATCAAAATTGATAAATGAAAATTTTAATAAAACCTTTATATGAACGATTTTATATATCAAATCCCTAAAAATTAGGCGATGATACAGAATTAGGCGATGTATCCATATTTCAAAAAGCTTCAGTTGTCGACCTTAACAAGGATTATCAAAAGCTTAAAAAAAGAAATCTTTAAGTTGAGCTTTTGAAATCAAGTTGAGCATTACAATCCCAAAAAAAATTCGGAATTTCATATTTAAGTTGGAGTTCAAGATTAATTTGGGATTGTAATGCTCAACTTGATTTATCAACCTTCAAAATCACATTTAGTTCTTATACTTTTATTGGTAGAATTGCAGTTGCAGTGGCATTGGCTTTAACTTAGAAAGTTCTCAGTCTTCTAGTGCCATTTATCCTTTACATAAAATTAGAGTATTTGCAATATAAAAATTCCTTTCTTCTCTTTGTGAAAATTTCATGACAATCTTCTATTAAGAAAACTAATGCAAGAAGAAAAAAGAAAAAGACCAAGACCATGAACATTGAACAAGATGATTCGAGAGAAAATTTGAGGAGGTTTTTATTTTCCAGATAATCCATGCCTATGACAAGTGCTGAAGTTTCAGTTTTCCACCATTAAAAATGGGTAATTACCATAACGTAGAAACTGATGCCCAAAGTTTGGAAACAGAAATTTGTGCAAATGTAGATTGCTGATTTTTAGGATATAAAATCGGCCATGTAAAGGTTTTATAAAAAAATTCATTTATCAATTTTGATATGCTTACGTGTCAAAGTTTCATTAGATGGTTGTACCACGTCACAAAGCTGACGTATATACATCTGATGCGCTCAATAATTTCTTTACTCAAAGAGTCCACTTTGAAAAATGTACAACTTATTATGGGTTGTGAACTACAACACCTAAAATAAGTAATTTACTACCGTATTTTTTACTTATATCATTACTTTAAAAGTAAGTGTTAATTGTCAACCACACATTCTTATATTAGTAAGAATATGTAATGTAAATAAATTCAAAATGAACTCATTAAATGAAGACAAGATTTTTTTTAGAGTAGACTCTTTGAGTGAGACGAAATGAGTACTTTATATGTTTTTTTAAAAAAATAATCACTACCTTTTAGTTTACATACGCTACTTGTTTCAAGAACTGGTTTTGCCTGTGCCATCGATACCTTTTCTTTTACTTGTGCTACATTTTAAAACAAGCACTACTTTTATCCTTACCCCTATCATTAGTACTTTTTATTCTACAAATACACCTCAAATTTTTAAAAACTCACCTAATATAATATAAAATGTGCAAAAATTAAGAATATTTGAGTAATTGTCCCATCAAAAATTATAATAATTGAGGGCAAAGTTGAAATTGACAAAATTAAAATACAATACTTTTTAATTTGTATGCCTAAATTTCATAATCTTTCTTAATATCATTGAAAAGTGGTATTTATTTTAGGGGAAAAAAGGAAAAAAGAAATGTCACATAGTGGTAACTCGGAGAAAAAACAACAAAACAAATATTGCCTATAAAATTTATGCTTGTATATAATAAAATAGAAGTTGTTCTTGTTTTGAAAATATTTATCATAAATATTTTCCACTTCCTGGCTTCAGGGGTCTGGCTCCACCACTAATATATACGATGCATTTTGGTGTGTGTTTTAGCAGTTAAACTCAATATATCATAAAATGCCTACTATAATATATACATATATTTTTTTCGTTAACGTCTACTATAATTTTTTAAGTCAAACATAACCTTTTATTTTTAAAGCAAAAAAAATGTTATATATATATATATATATATATATATATATATATAGGGAGTAATATTTATCAGGTTCATCCTGAAATAAGATATATCAGGATACCATACATCCACTCATATGCTGCCACCTAATCTTTTACAAATGGACATATGCTAATTTTATGGTATAATTTTGTTATGAAGATCGAATTTTACATTTACCTTAAATATAATTAGATGGAGTATTCCTTTATCTTGTAGTGTATTATAATTTCATTAAAAAATTATATCAAAAAATTAAAATAACTATAATCTACACACAAATAAGTGAACCCTTCGTCACAATATTTAATTTGTTAAAAATGAATATAAATGAAAAAAGTATTATCAAAAAAATTTAAAAATGACTATATCCTATATACAAATAAGTGAACCCTTAATCACAAAATTTATTTATTTTTAAATTGAATATTAGTGAAAAAATATTTATTTTAAAAAATTAAATAACTATACCCTACACACAAATAAGTGAACCCTTAGTCATAAAATTTAATTTATTAAAAATGAATATCAATGCAAAAATCTACATGCTCCTTAATTAAGGGAATACT
Organism: Leptodermis oblonga; assembly: GCA_016801395.1. Classification (NCBI taxonomy): domain Eukaryota; kingdom Viridiplantae; phylum Streptophyta; class Magnoliopsida; order Gentianales; family Rubiaceae; genus Leptodermis; species Leptodermis oblonga. The sequence continues at coordinate 8,199,577 of CM028758.1, forward strand.
TAATAAATAGGAGAAGTATGAAGTTAATCATGCTCCTTAATTAAGGGAAAACATAATATATATTAATCTCATATATCTTATGTGGCGAAATGTTATTGAATGTCTGATAAGTCTTATTTCAGGATGAACCTAATAAATATTAAACTCATATATATATATATATATTTGAATTGCTATATATATATATATATATTTTTTTTTTGAATTGCGTGGAGGCACAATGACGCCGGCTTTGATGTAAAAATGTGGGCCTCGATACCTTGACAATGTCCTCCGTATATATAAAATACAAATAAATGGTGACCCTGTTCCGTCACAGAGTTCACTCAACCACCGGTAGTATTTGAACTAGAAGAGATTAATTGAACAAGAAAGAATATGGAAATCCTCTACATCTTAGTTCCTATTTTGCCTTCAATTTTCCTGTTGATTTTGGGATGGAGAATCGTGAACTGGGCTTGGCTGAAGCCGAAGAAGCTGGAGACACGTCTCCGGCAACTGGGTCTCCGGGGAACTCCTTACAAGCTTCTGTTCGGAGACGTCAAGGAGATTCTCAAGATGGATAAAGAAGCAAGGTCTAAACCCATGAATCTTACCAACGACATCGTCCCCAGAGTCTCCCCCTTCTTCCACAAAACCCTCAAAGAATATGGTATGTATTAATTTCCTGTCCTCTGTTTTCCAAGTTCAAGAAATAAAATTTCTCTGTTCTTATTTGAGTTTAATTAATTGAAGGTGAAAATTGCTACTTATGGATTGGGCCTATTCCATCGTTGATTCTTATGGAACCTGAACTTGTAAAGGAAGTCTTGAACAAAAGTTTCAATTTTCTGAAGCCTCCGGGTAATCCATTGACTAAACTCCTAGCCCAAGGACTGGCAAGTTATGAAAGGGAGAAATGGGCAAAACATAGAAAGCTTATTAATCCTGCTTTACAACTTGAAAGAGTCAAGGTATATACGTCTTTTTTAATCTAATTTTTACTGTTGTATTAGTTTCTTGATGTTTGAAATAGAACTAATTTCTTGATCCATTAATTGTAGCTCATGGTCCCAGCCTTTTATACGAGTTGTTACGATATGTTGAATAAATGGGAGAAAATGGCCCATGCCGATGATGAGGGGCGTTTTGAGTTGGATGTGTGGCCTTATCTTCAAGCTTTAACGAGCGATGCGATTTCAAGAACTGCTTTTGGTAGCAACTATGAAGAAGGACGAAGGATTTTTGACCTCCAAAGAGAACAAACTGAGCTAATCTTGGAAGTTGCACTATCAGTTTACATTCCTGGATGGAGGTTTACATATATGATTATTAATTTTTAAGACTACTCTAGTACCATATATGATGTATCCCTTTGCCCTTTAGATTTGTAGAACTCTGATTTATTCCAATTTTACACAGATTTGTACCAACTAAGAAGAACAGAAGGATGAAGGAAATTTTCAAGAAAGTGCAGTCATTAGTGATGGAGATTATAGACAACAGAGTGAAATCAATTAAAACAGGGGAGCCCCGGAATGAAGATCTCCTTGATATACTGTTAGAATCCAATTCCAAGGAAATTGAACAAGGTGGAGACAAGAAATTCGGAATGAGCTTAAATGACGTCATTGAGGAATGCAAGTTGTTCTACTTCGCGGGACAGGAGACAACTTCTGTCTTGCTTGTGTGGACATTGATACTTCTGAGCAAGCATCCAGATTGGCGAGATCGAGCTAGAGATGAAGTTCGGCAGGTGATCGGAGATCGGAAGCCGAATCTCGAAGAGCTGAATCACCTAAAAGTGGTAAGTGCGCGCTTTGTTTCGGATCCAATTATTTTCAATTTTTCTCCGATTGAAAGGGGCTCACATTTTCCATTCATTATTCGACAGATTACAATGATCATGAACGAAGTTTTAAGGCTGTATCCACCAGGAATTATACTTGAACGAATGACTCAGGAAGAAACTAAACTAGGAAAGCTTACATTACCTGCGGGAGTGCTAATCTTTTTGCCTGCACTCTTTCTGCACCACGACCCCAAAGTTTGGGGCGACAGTGCAAGCGAATTCAACCCGGAGAGATTCAGCGACGGAATTTTGAAGGCTACGAAAGGGCAGCTCACATATTTTCCATTTGGTTGGGGACCCCGGATTTGCATCGGACAGAATTTCGCAATGTTAGAAGCCAAAATGGCGCTAGCTATGATGTTGCAGAGCTTCTCCTTCGAGCTTTCTCCATCCTACGCACATGCTCCGTACACAGTGATTACTCTTCAGCCCCAGCATGGTGCTCCTTTAATTTTGCGCAAACTGTAGTCCCAGTATATACACATCTTCATGTATATTTTTGTTTTTAAGATCAGAATATGATTTGAGGTTTGCACATTATTATTAATCACAAAAGCTTGTATCGAACGAGTTTACCTTCTTAACTATCGTAATTATGTTGAAACAACAAGTATCGTGTCTTTTCTAAATAGAGCAATATTGTTTTTAGGTGTTAAAACATTAAATTTAACTTCTGAAATATGTCATGAATGTTAAAACCACAAACATCATGTATAGTGTATAGTTTTCAAAACATGCATACCATTTGTAGGGGCTGAAGTATTAGTTTAGTTTCTAAAATATCGCGTGTATACATATTAAAACAACAAGTATGTGTTTTTCAAAACACACGTACTGTTTTTAGGGGGAAAATATTTAAATAAGTAATAAACCCCTAATGTTTTATCCAAGCTTCATATAAGTCCCTAGTGTTATTTTTGAATAAAAAAACACTGACGTTAGGGGCTTATCTAGATATTGGGTGAAACATTAAGGGTTTATTTAAACTTTTCTCTTATTTTTAAGTGTTGAATTATTGAATTTAGTCTGTAAAGAATCGCGTGTATTTTAAAACAACAAATATAATGTGTATCCAAATTAAAACACGCATACAGTGTTTAGGTGTTGAAGTATTACAAGTTTAGTTTCTGAAATATGGTGTTTAGCTGTTGAAGTATCGTAACTATATTAAAATAGCTATTATTGAAAGAAAATATATGTATCAAATTTAGCTATTAAAATATCTTGTGTCGGACGGTGTTCAATGTTCGCTCCCGAGTTTGACTTTTCTGTTTAATTTACTAATAAGTTGAAAGCATTTAGACGCAAACTTATTTTATTTTCATTTGTTTGAATCATACAAACACAAACTTAATTACTTGGCAATTAGTGGACACATATACAATTAATTATTTATTATATCTTGTTTCTTTTACGGATTAACTATAAGGAATTAAATAACCAAATAATACTCACTCAAGAAAATGACCATTTTTTTAGCATTATCTAATTGTTTGATATGGAAATTTGTGATGTGATGATGAACATATGTTACAAAACTTTGTGAGCCATTGAAAATCTCTTTGTTTGAATAATTAATGATAAAAAAAGATAGAAAGTAAATTGCTACAAGGACATCATTTCTTAACTTGGATTTCCTTTTCAATTTTGTGACTGAAAACTAAATCCTGGAATAGCGGTTGAGTAATTGACCAAGAAAGAAAATGGAAATCCTCTACATCTTATATACTTTCTGTTTTGCCTACAACTTTTCTGGCGATTTGGGGTTATGGCGAATCTTGAACTGGGCTTGGCTAACGCTGAAGAAGCTGGAGAAACGTCTCCGGGGGAATCCTTACAAGCTTTTGTTCGGAGACGTGAAGGAGGTTATGAAGATGCGTGAAGAAGCAAGGTCAAAACCCATGAATCTTACTCTGCTTCTCGTGGAACCGGAACTTGTAAAGGAGGTCTTGAACAAAAATTTCAGTTTTCTCAAGCCTCCCGGTAATCCATTGATAAAACATTGCACTTGGGACATGAAAATAATGATTTTTGTGTATATTTATGCTTTATACATTGAAGGGTTTCTGCTTTGCGATTAGTTTGCGAGTTCAGATCCAATACTCTAATAGCTGCGTGATGCTTTAGCATATCACAACTTGAAGTATCTACCCTCTCTATATTATAAACTAACATAAATTTCATCTCAACTTGTTATTTAGATGTCACATAAGTCTTTAGTTTAATGTAACTTGTCAATTGATTGCCACATCTACTTCATATTTTATACTTAACTTATAGTATGTGTCACATGAATCCTAATTTTGTGCGAAATTTTTAATATCTAAACAATCTAATTTTTAATATGTAAACAATCTAATAATTTCAGTCTCTTCATTTTCTCCTTTAAAGGAGATTGAGATTAATAATAGTAATAATTTAATGAGGTTTTTAAAAAGAAAATTTTATCTTCCCTATACATTAGAAAGTGAGAAAGAGCTCTACTTTACCAGGTCCAAATTGAAAGCTTCTTTAAGTTCATTGGAAAGAAAAAGTTTCATTTTATTTATATATATTCAAGGTATATTGTGAAAATATTTAATTACCTTTAATTGAACCCTTCGAATATAGTACGTAAATCATCAATTATAATATTATAATTTTGTAAATATTTAAAAATGTTAGATTATCTAAGGGTTTAAAGTTTCTTAATTTTATAGGTATTGAAAAAGTAACATTAAACCATAAAATATAAACTCCTCCACTAGTAACTCTCACTAATTTTGTTTCTTGGCATGCTTTAAATTTATCATCTTTTCTTCTGATAGCTACTCCAGCTTTCTTTATTCATGGTACCTAATCAATTGTCCATGCAACGCTCATTAAAATATTTTTCTTACATATTAATCCAGATAAGACATTTTTTCATATTTTAAAAACAGAAAATATTGTAATATTTACATTTAACATTAAAGTATCGTTTAATAATTTGTTTGTTTGAATAACTTTAGATGTATCACTGGGCAAGGCCACACATTGAGCAGCCAAGCGAGGCAGTGTTCTGTTTGAATAACTTCAGTCTCTTTCATATATTTTTTTAAGGGTAAATGCACGCTTACCCACCTGTGGTTTAGGAAAGTTACGCATCACCCACCTGGTTGTTGAATTTTCGATAGTTTACTTTAGGCTGCTTCCGAAGGTGATAATCGAAATAAGTCTCAGGATTTTTGGACCCTACGACGTAGTGTTCTGTTGGCTCCAGTGGCAGACTTCCAGAGATGAAGGTAGTACCATTACCAAATTTATCACTTCTCCATCTCTTGCAAAGGGACGAAACTGCTAAGCACTAAAGTCACCCCTTATAATATTTTATTCTATGTTCGTTGCTGGTTGGCTCCCTATCTTCACCCTCGTCATCAGTTTCTCATGGATCATTAATTAATAATATACACGTGATAATTTGGAAATTTAACTTACTACGTGCAGCTATTCAGGGATATGTATGTCATCTGAGCCGGCCTTAACTATACTATACCAGAAGAAGAAGAAGTGAGGGAAAATTCCAAACATGACCTCAAGTGTCTTCTAATGTCAGTTGTTATGTCTTACGTGCGAAACGGAAGATCTTGCGATTAAAGCTTGTGTTTTTCTGTTCCAAAGTGGTGGAGAATGATTGAAACAAATAGGCCAAATTCGACTGTAACATAGTGATTAAGGTGTCGAATATTTACCCAATTTCCGACTTTGATCTTTCTCTTACTAGTAAGTTAAAGGAATTAGACCCCAAGCCTTAATTAATCGGTATATCTTGTTTCTTGCACGGGTTAATTAGGAGTAGCAGCGGATCAGTCTTAGCTCAAGTGTTTGAATCATGATTTTTAGGGGTTTCTTTTCGGTGGTGGTGTATTGATGTGTGGTATGTAAATCTCCGTTAACATGGTGTAAAGACGTTTCCAATGTCATATTCACAATGAGTAACGTTTCCAATGTCATATTCACAATAAGTAATGGTGATATCCTAAGATAGTGTGTCTTAAGTATATCAGAGTACGTTCTCTAGTGTGTTTAGGTCCCTCAAAGTCCTATGAAATCTTCTATCTGAAAAATTGTATTTTTCTTGTCTCCTATTTCACATTAGGGAAGTGGGTCCCACAATGTGACATATGAGTCCTGATGAAACACGATTTGCCCAAGGAAAGTTATCCCGATGCTACATGAATTCTATAACCAGGAATTGAGTTTACTTGACCCGGCTATAACCTTACGTATTGAATATGTAAGCAGAAACAAGAGTAATGCGAGGCTATCCCCCTGTTCCATTCCGACGCCCAAGTCAGTGAGATATAAAAGAGAAATATATTTGACCAAGTGCTAAAGCTGTCAGAAAAATGTGTACCTCAATCGGATGTGACTGATGAGTTTATATATATTGGTTTTGAAATCTGTCAGTTGGGCTACCTCATTATGACCGATTATGGTCATTAAGGGACTCCATGATTCCAACTCAATTAATAGAATTTAATGCAGGTATCACAGATACTAGCTTAAATGCTCTTGTAACGGACACCCGCTTAAATGCTCTTTGTAACAGACGTTTGAACCTTTATTCCATTATTATTGTCTTAACTCCTTCTTATGATCAGCACAATATTCAAGACCATTTATGTCCAATTTGGGTAAGGTGACCGGACCCGGTAACTTATTTGGGTCTCCCGCCAAGACTGGGTAACGAGTGATTTGGGTCTCCCGTTGGGACCCGGCTGATGAGTGATCCGGGTCTCCCCCTTTAATGCCGCTTCTAACCCGGTTAGTGAATTTTACCAGCTAAACTTTTTCTCTCTTACCCCAGTTACTATCTAATGATCTATCCCCGAACCTTGTTTTATGCCTTTTACCTTTCTATAGCATCCATTTGGGCCTATTCTTTGTCTATTGGACCAAACTCAATATCCTACTTACTTTTAAACACACCAAGTCCCACCTTCCGTTATAAAAAAAGAAGACAAAGGTAAATCAAAAACAAGATTTGATCTCCTCCAAAGTGATTAATACTCTCTCATTCACGTTCAAAGAATTTACTTTGTAATTCCAGTCAAATAGTATTAAGGAAAAAATAAAAAAATAAATAAGGAATTTGGCTGAGCAATGAGAACCGCCAAATAAGTAACAGTTTGCTGTAATTAATGCTGTGGACCATACCTTGCAATTTCCTCCAATATATATATATAACTGATTAAATGGTGTCCTTGTTCCACCACAGAGTTCACTCCAACGTGTTACTACTAGAAAATGGAAATCCTCTATTTCTTACTTTCTATTTTGCCTACAATTTTTCTGGCGATTTGGGCATGGCGAATCGTAAACTGGGCTTGGCTGAAGCCGAAGAAGCTGGAGAAACGTCTCCGGCAACTGGGTCTCCGGGGAACTCCTTACAAGCTTCTGTTCGGAGATGTGAAAGAAATTTTCAAGATAGATGAAGAAGCTAGGTCGAAACCCATGAATCTTACCAACGACATCGTCCCCAGAATCTACCCTTTCATCCATAAAACCATCAAAGAATATGGTATGTATTGTTTCTTCCTTATTGTACGTTTTGAACTTTGCTGGTTCAATTAAGAACTAAAATTTATGATGCTGCAGGTGAAAATTGCTACATATGGAGTGGACCAATTCCATCGTTGATTCTTATGGAACCTGAACTTGTAAAGGAGGTCTTGAACAAAAGTTTCCATTTTCTCAAGCCCCCCAGTAATCCACTCACTAAACTCCTGTTGGAAGGACTTGCAAGTTACGAAAGGGAGAAATGGGTTAAGCATAGGAAGCTTATTAATCCTGCTTTCCAACTTGAAAGAGTCAAGGTATATTATATACATATTACTGTTGTATTAGCTAGTTTATTGATGTTTGAAATAGAGTTAATTTCTCGATCCATTGTAGCTCATGGTGCCGGCATTTTATACGAGCTGTTGCGACATGTTGAATAAATGGGAGAAAATGGCCTTATCTGTTGATGAGGGGTCTTTTGAGTTGGATGTGTGGCCTTATCCTAGATTGAGGTATAATTAAGACTTTTATCCCTCTACCTTTAGATTTGTGGATTTGTGGAACTTTGAATTATTCCGATTTTACACAGATTCGTACCAACTAATAAGAACAGAAGGATGAAGGAAATTTTCAAGAAGGTGCAGTCATTGGTGATGGAGATTATAAACAACAAAGTAAAATCAATGAAAACAGGGGAAGCCCAGAATAGAGACCTTCTTGATCTACTGTTACAATCCAACTCGAACGAGATTGAACTTCGCGGAGACAAGAAATTTGGAATGAGCCTAAATGAAGTCATCGAGGAATGCAAGGTGTTATACTTGGCGGGACAGGAGACAACTTCTGTATTGCTCGTGTGGACATTGATACTACTCAGTAAGCATCCAAATTGGCAAGATCGAGCCAGAGATGAGGTTCGGCAGGTGATCGGAGATAAAAAAACCAATTTTGACGAGTTGAATCACCTAAAAGTGGTAATTAAGTGCTTAATTTCTTGTAGCATTAATTAAGGATCTTTTGTTTACAAATTAGTTACTTTAATTTCTGACATTTTTGCATAGATTACTTTTAGGTGATTCAACTCTTCAAAATTTGGCTTTTTATCTCCGATCACCTGCCGAACCTCATCTCTGGCTCGATCTTGCCAATCTTGATGCTTACTGAGTAGTATCAGAGTCCACACAAGCAAGACAAAAGTTGTTTTCTGTCTGGTGAAGTAGAACAGCTTGCATTCCTCAATGACATCATTTAAGCTCATCCCTAATTTCTTGTTTCCGCCTTGTTGTTTGATCTCCCTGGAATTGGATTCCAACAGTATATCAAGAAGGTCTTGATTCTAGGATTCCCCTGTTTTGATCTTTTTCACTCTGTTGTTTATAATATCCATCACCAGTGAATTCACCTGCCTCGCAATGTCCTTCATCCTTCTGTTCGTCTTCGTTGGTACAAATCTGTGCAAAAATATGTGTCAACCTTAAAATATTTTTGAACTCTTGAAATTTAAAGTCTAATTGATTACCTCCATCCAGGAATGTAAACTGATCGGGCAACTCGCAAGAGAAGTTGAGCCTGTTCGTTTTGAAGTTTGAAAATTCTTCGCCCTTCTTCATAGTTGCTACCGAAAGCTGTTCTTGAAATGGCATCGCTTGTTAAAGTTTGAAGATAAGGCCACACATCCAACTCAAAACACCCCTCTTCAGAAGGGACCATTTTCTCCCATTTATTCAACATATCATAACAACTCATATAAAACGCTGGCACCATTAGCTACAATGGATAGAGAAATTAATTATATTTCAGACATCAAGAAACTAATTCAATAGGAAGCTCAGAAAGATGAATATACCTTGACTCTTTCTAGTTGTAAAGCGGGATTAATAAGCTTCCTATGTTTTGCCCATTTCTCCCTTTCGTAAGTTGCAAGTCCTTGAGCAAGGAGTTTAGTGAGTGGATTACCAAGACGCTTGGGAAAATTGAAACTATTGTTCAAGACTTCCTTTATAAGATCAGGTTCCATAAGAAGCAACGATGGTGTTGGTCCGGTCCACATGTAGCAGTTTTCACATACAAATTAATTCAACTCAAATAAGAAGAGAGAAATTTTACTTCTTGAACTTGGAAAATAGAGGACAAGAAAAACATGCATACCATATTCTTTCATGGTTTTCTGGAAGAAGGGGGAGACTCTGGGGACGATGTCGTTGGTAAAATTCATGGGTTTCGACCTTGCTTCTTCGTCCATCTTTAAAATATCCTTGACGTCTCCGAACAGAAGCTTGTAAGGAGTTACCCAGAGACCCAGTTACCGGAGACGTTTCTCCAGCTTCTTCTGCTTCAGCCAAGCCCAGTTCACGATTCGCCATCCCTAAATGTTGGAATTGATTAAACCGAACTTGTATTTACTTATTAGGTAATTATAATTGTAGTATGATTTGTTATATGTCTATTTCTTATTTGGTTTAGTGTTTGTTTTGGGAAACCTAGTTGTTTTAGGAAATAGTTCTGAATCAGATTAATGGTAGGATTCAGGGATAGTTTAGCCTATAAATAGAGGCATTGGGTGATCATTGTAATTACAAAGATTAATTAAAGCCTTGCGGTTGTTTCGGTTTCAACGTTGAAGTCGTTGCTTTGCTTAGGCACAGAGTCTTTGCTTATCTGCTTATTAGTTTCCTCGTGGTTTGTGGAATTAATTAGATCAATATTATTTGTGTTAATTGGGTGGCCGACAATCAAAACTAAATCAATTTGATTCAGTTTGTGTGTTCTGTTTTTCTTCTCCTCAGCATTGTTCATTCCGTTCGTCCGTCGATTGTAGCTTCCGTGTTTAATCTTGTGGTTTGTTTTATTTTGGGTCCTACATGTGGTATCAGAGCCAGAATAGAAGAGGAGCCAGAAAATTGCGATTGTGATCTTCCGATTGCGACACAATCAGTGCTGGAAAATTGGAGTGGTCAAAGAGTTGCGTAAAGAAAAAAAAAAAATTGCCACCAGTTAAGAGATTATAGAAAGCCTTGCGGCTGTTCTATTTTCCCGACGTCGAAGCTCTGTTTTGCTTCAGTTTTGTGTTGGCAATTTTACAAGGCACAAAGCCTTTGGTGTTCGTTTCTTTGGTTTGTGTGCAATCAAAAATACCATAAATTCATTGGTGTTGTTTGACTTCGGTGCTGCAAGTCAAATTAATTTGGCTCAATTCGTTTGAAATTTTGATCGACGGGCACAGCTTTGCATTCTTTGATTGAATTGATTGTTGTTCAGCTTCAGCACTCTTGATCGCAACTCCTATTTTTTATCCTTTTGTGGGCTTCGTCGAATTGTTCAAAGTCTTGATGTAAAAGAAAACAAACTTGAATTGTTAATTTGTATAACGCTAATGGATAGTCTTCTGGGAGTTTTTGGTTTGCGACAATTTATTCAAAAGGAGGTGACAAATGATGCAGACGATGAAACAAAAGAGAATGTACGTTTGACATTATCTCTCATTCGTCAATCTGTTGATAGTTCAATCTCTATAAAAATTTGTCATGCGAAAACTGCGAAACAAGCATGGGATATTTTGGTAAAAAGTTATAGAGGGATGGATAAAGTTCAAAAAAATAATATTTTGAAATTGGAAAAGAAATTTAGAGATAGCAAGATGAGAAAATGTGAAACGATTGATGACTACTTTCATAGAATATTTATGATCAGAGGTGAGATGACATCAAATGGGTATTTTCTCGCCAAAGATATTTTTGTGACTCATGTTCTCAATACGTACACTTACTTGGAAGTTTGATTACTTTGTAGCATTGATAACTGAGACAACAAATATTTCAAAGTTGAGTGATTGGGAATTGCCTAATATATTAATTCTTGATGGACAAATGATTAATATCAAGCAGTTAGTGATCAATGAGTTAGTGGTCAATGAGTTACAAGAGCATGTATTCGAAAAAATTGCTTCAAGAATTGTGAATGAAGAAAGTGAAAGAATCAATGAACTAGATTGTGTCAAGAATGTGGATGAAGGCACTGAAGGTATTAATTTGGTCAAAGAAGAAGAGATTGTTTGTCTCACTGAACAAGAGCGAAATATTAAAATTGATGATCACATAGATCATGGGATGGTTGAAAGCTTTGTTGAATTGGAGCAGATCAACTGCAGTGAAGTCGACTCCTTATTTAGTGGAGTGTCCGACCAGGTTAAAAATGTGACAGTGGAGCCTTGGGTTTGGAAGGACATTGTTAGGTTTGACGGCATTGATAAGATTAGTAATGTCGACGGAAAGCTCTGTTCTAAAGATGAATGGATAGATATCAGTGAATTCTTTGATCAAGCTCGAAAATTCGACACCTACCTGAAGTTCAAAAAAAAAAAAAAAAAAAGTAGTGACACTTGCCTTTCGCTCTAGCTAGCACACATATGTGACAACTATCTTTAAATTACTAAAATACACAACAAAAATCTTATATTTATAGACCGGTCCGATATTTGGATGGAAAGAAAAAGAGTAAAATTAATGTCGTTAATCTTAAAATATGTGAATATCGAGATTAACTCTTAAGCCCACCATCACCCCCTTAGCCTCCAAAAACCTGTCGGCCGCCCTCACTTTCTAAGGTCGATCGAACCCTAGGCCTTCAATCGCATTTTTTCTTCCATTCAATATATATATATATATATATATTCATACAAAATTGAAGTTTTTGTATATGTTATTCTGGCGTGAAATTGTATTTCTGTTGTCCACTAGCATCATATTTCCATTTAGGTTACATGTCTAAACGACAGTTTGACCCATAAATATAAAAACGTAATTTTCTATATTAATTATAAGGAATTCCTACATATCACAATTACATAGATATCAAACGATGTCAATGTTATTTAATTTATCCATTCTTGAATGTAATTTGTGACATGACTTTTATACGATTTTCTTTTGTAAATGCTTATTAATCAACTAATGAAGGTTTGTGTCTAATTTTCTTCCCATGAGTGTTTGACTATCTCTTTACTACTTTACTTGCTCTCCACGATTGGCTCTTCTCCATTTTGGGACAGAAAAAAATCAAAAGGGCTTGTATTATGATTGGCCCTTTTCAGAGCATAAAATTAGCGTAGCATATTAGTCTATGGTGGTGAGACTACGTACAGGTTAACCTTGGAATACGATGTTTTCCATATTCTTTTATTTCACATACAGTCGGCATCGTCTTTAAACTTTATAGGTCTCCGGTCAAAATTATAAAAATAGACTCCAATTCTTTTTTAATAAGGTAAAATATTATATATATTATATATATACATATATATTATGATAAATTTTTAAACTTGTTCATAAGAAAATTAGTCTATTATATATTAGTTTTAATATTTGCATAACTTGTTGGGTTTGAAAAGATTATGAGAAAAAGGAGAACAAAACATAAAAATTAAAAGAAAAATGGTAGGACCCAAAATAAATTAAACCCACACACATGAAGCAAACCAAGCTCCGATCGTCGTCGAAAGCACAAAGATGCATCGCCGACAAACAATCAAATTGATCCAATGATTAAATCACCACGCGGAAACCAAGGGAGTTGAAATCAATTGAATCCCAATTGATTTCTATACTTGCTGCTTCACCGAAATCAGACAACACACATGCAATTCAATTAATTGAACAATAATAGAAGAAACCAATAAGCAATCAAAATAATCTGGGCTGCGGAACACGCACCACCCCAAACTAAGCCACAAGGCTTTTCTTTAATCTTTGTAATTTTCTCTGTAATTACAATGGTAACTCAAGGCATCTATTTATAGGCTAAACTATCCCTGAATCCTATACTGATTCAGATTGCAACTATTTCCTAAAACAAACACGAAACTAAACAGGAAACAAACGAATAGGAAACATAAATCGAATAGGAAATAGAAACTAATAGGAAACTTAGTTTAATTAATCTACAAAAATTAGTACTAATATGATGTAGAAAATAGAAAATTAAGGAGAAATAATTATTGAAATAAACGAAAATTGAAAGTCTAAACAAATTTCAAAATTTTTTTTTTGATGAAAATGGGAAAAGAATTAATGGAAAAATAGTAAAAGTAGACTAGAAAGTAAAGAGGAAAAAAAATTAAAAAGTGAAAAAATAAAAAATTAATATTACTAAGTAGGAAGCCATTGTAGGAGAAGGAGGATATGAGTAATGCAATGGAGTACGAAAGGAATGAGAGGAAAGTAGAAACCCGTTTGTACAAAAACAAAAACAAAAGAAAATTTCGATTTGAGGATGGGAAAAAAAAATTTTGCTTTGTGGCCCCTACAAATTTAGATGAGTTATCATGCCTATGACATTCTTTAAAAAAGAAATGAGGAATTTTTTTTTTTTTAAAACCAAATTTTAATTTCAAAAGAAAAAAAGGAAAAAAAAAAAACAAGCCCACAAAATAATTCGATGGATTTTTATGAAATTGGGCCCTCCAATTTGTTCTTGTTTATCTTTAAAAACACGCTCACAAAATTTCATTTTAGCCAATAAAAGAAAAACCTATATATATATTATAATTATCAGGACTGATCCTGTAAACCTAGAATTTGAGAAGAAGAATTGATAAAAGGGGAGAAAATAGAAAAGGGAGAATATAGAAGAATTGTATTAGGAAGAAAATCAAGAATTGCAGTAGTCAAAAGCTAACTAATTCTCTCTCTAAACCCGTATTAATACTGTAACATCTTAACTTCTACTAATTGGTTTCTTGTGGAATTACATCTCTACCCTTTTCTTATTTCTCTATTCATGAAAATAATAAATAATGTGTATATTTTGTCCCAAAAGCAGGTGAGCCATGGTCCATCGCCCATAACCCCCCTATGGATTTTTTCCCCCAATATTTAAATGGGGTCCAAAAATTACCAAAATAGGCAAATTTTTTTTTTCATTCCCAAACTATAGAAAACGAAGTTGGGAGATTCGTTTTCATTCAAAAAAAAAAAAAATCTTTTGAAGAAAACGAATTCTACAGGTTCGTTTTCAGAGAAAACGAATCTGTAGAATTCATTTTGAACCTTAAAATTATTTTAAAATGTTTTAAAATAAAATTTGTTATATATATGTAAAATAATGTAAAAAATATTTAAATAATTATTTTGTAATTCAAAACGAGTTCACCAACATCGTTTCTAAGTTTTTATATATTTTGAAATATAAATATTATTTAATGTAAAACAAATTATGGTCATTCGAAATGGACCCCCGTAATTCGTTTTTTCAGTTTTTATGAAAAAAAGACTCTTGTAATTATATAACTGAAAATCTAATTTGTAATTTAATAAATATTTTAAGTAATTTTATTTTGGTTTTTTTTGGTTAAATATTTTTGAAAGAAATGAATTAAGCTTAATAAACTTAAGTTTATTTTTAAAAAATAGGAGAAACAATTTAGTAGAAAACGAATTCAGTGAAATAATTTTTTTTTAAAATAAGTAAAATAATTTTAGTTAAAGAATTCGTTTTCTAAATAAAATTATTTTTAAAACAAGTAATATAATTTTAGTTAAATACTAGAAAATAAGAAAACGAATTCAGTGAATTAGTTTAATAAATAAAATTAATTCCAAAATAAGTAAAATAATGGGTAAATACACGATTATCCCCCTGTGGTTTAGGAAAGTTACGCATCACCCCCTTAAGGTTTAAAAAGCTACCATGCACCCTCGAAAAAGAGAAAACGAATTCACTGAAATCGTTTTCAAGAGAAAACAAATTCAACAAATTCGTTTTCAAATGAAAACGAATTTGCTGAATTCGTTTTCTCTCATTTTATGAATAAAGTTTTTTTAAACTAAGTAAAATAATTTCAGTTAAAAAATTAGTTTTAAACAAATTTAATAAAAACTATTTAAAAATTTTATTCAATTACAAATTAAATTTTCAGTTATATAATTATCTCTTGCCTTTGTTCGCCTAAAACTGAAAAACGAATTACGGGTGTCAATTTTGAATCATCATAATTCGTTTTACATTAAATAATATTTATATTTAAAAAACCATAAAAACTTAGAAACGATGTTGGTGAACTTGTTTTCAATTACAAAATAATTATTTACTTATTTTTTACATTAGTTTACATAGAATTACTTAACTAATTCACTTAAATTTTTAAAAATAAAATTAATTTTCTATAAGAAAACGAATTCAAAATTTAAGAAAAAAAAATGAATTCCCAATAGGAAACGAATTCTGTAGCAATTTTTTTAGTAACAAAATTTTTTTTTTTGTTTTTAACAACTCAAAACGATTTACGGGGGTTCGTTTCGAAAGCCTTAAAATGCGTTTTTCATTAAATAATATTTATTTTTTTACAATGAATAAAAACTGAGAAACATGTTGGTGAACCGTTTTCAATGACAATAATTATCTAATTTTTTAAAATTCGTTTAAATATAATTATTGTTATTTATTTTAAAAATAATTTTAGTGGAATTCATTTCTTAATGAAAATAATAAAAAACAAAAAAGGAAAAAATTAGTTGCATTAAGAAACGAATTCGTGGAATTCGTTTTGTTTTGAAAACGAATTCCATGAATTCATTTCTATCTTTTGAAAACGAAAGAAAATCGATGGAAATATGTTTGATAGGAAAACAAAAGCCCGGAATTCGTTTTGCTTTGAAACCGAGTGAAAAAGAATTGCACGAATTCGTTTTCAAGGAATTCGCCTTTAAAGGAAAATGAAATCCGTGAGTTCGTTTTCCAAAGGGAAATTTTTTTAAAGAACAAAGGGGAAAACGATTTCTTAGAAATCGTTTTATATTGAAACAGTGAAAATATATATATATATAAACCGGGAGGAGCGTGAACAGGGGAAAAAAAAAAAAGGTCGTTGACCAAAACCCAAAAAAAAGCTGAGCAGCTCCGGTGTCGGAATAGCCAAATTTGCTCCGGCCAATCCAAGCGCTGATCCCTGCAACCCGAAGCCTAGCGCCGCCGCCTCGACATTCCGGTGTCGGCGAGTATTGTCCGTCCACTGAAGCTTCACCCGACCCAGTCCTAGTTCCGAAAATAGGGGTGTTTCCCTACGTTTCACGAGCCTAAATTGTGGGCGATTTCCCCTTCAATTCCGGCGGACTAAACGACATCGGTCCGATTGTCCGAAAAAACCCTTCCAATTCCGCCTCCTCTTTCCTCCGATTGACCACCAATATAGTAAGTGAACAATTAGGTTTTTGTTTTCCTTTTCTTTTTGTTTAATTTTCCACGACATTTTATCTCTTTGTACCACCTTCTTGTTGGATTGAAGATTGTTGTTTTTTAATTTTTTATGATTAAATTTTCCAACACATTTTATTTCTATATACGGTAACTATTGAAAATTGAATTTTTTTTCTTTTCTTGTGGATAGGAAATATTTTCCTGGACATTTTGTTAAATCTTTGGGACTGATTTTGAACTTAAGTTATGTCTATGGAGGGTTTATTTTTTCCATTGCACTGTTTGTGACCTAGAATTTTTTTCGTTTTAGTTTAACTTATTTTTCTTGTACTGCGTTGCACTGGATTTATTTCATCGGGTATGTGGTTTACATTTGTGGAATGTTTATGGTTTAAAGAAGGAGCATAGGACAGTGAACTTTTATGGTCCCTTGATTACACTTGCAAAGGACTTTTACTGTACATTGAACTTTTAAATAAGGAATTTTGGATAAAGAAGTGTGAGGCGAAGGGCTGCTTGGTAAATAATTTCTTAGTGTGCAGCATTGAATCCATGTTGTTTGGGTTGATAAATTCTGTATTTTCCTGAACCTATGTTACCTTCAAAGTGACTGTTTTCATATTTTGAAACCTTTATAACAAACGACAATAAATAGGATTAGAGGTGTGTAAAGGTTATGCAATTTCTTAAATCAGATGGACGAAGGGGATTTTCATGTTTATCCATTTTGATAAATTTAGGAGGGTTGATAAATTGTGAGGTTTGGGAGTCAACGCATTTAAGTGGATGCATGTTTATAGATTACATTAGAAATGGGTTATGTGGATGCATGTTGATAGATTACATGAGAAATGGGTTATGTTCAGTGTACTCTCAAAAACAAATTTCCTACACTGCTAAAGGGTTATGTTCATAATTCATGTTTTATGGTGACTATTTTCTTCTAAAATTTCAATGAATCATGTCAGTGGAAGCTTTAAGAAGTGTAGCAACTGTTTCGTTTGAGACTGAAAAATTTGATGGTAAATTTGGTCTATTCACTTACAGAAGTTATTTTTGGGACTGTTTCTGATTTGAGTTACTGGATCCATTCTTTGGCAATCACATGTCCCTCTGATTAACTTCTGTGTGGTTGAACTGCATGCTCCAGATCGAGT
Source organism: Leptodermis oblonga (assembly GCA_016801395.1). Lineage (NCBI taxonomy): Eukaryota > Viridiplantae > Streptophyta > Magnoliopsida > Gentianales > Rubiaceae > Leptodermis > Leptodermis oblonga. Next base: position 8,217,277 of record CM028758.1, read on the forward strand.
TATGCACCAATTTGGTTTTGAGCAGGGAATTCCGCCCCACATCGATACAAGTGAACGTCTTCACAATTTGGATTTCAGAGGACGAAATACAGAAAAATGGGCGCTAACACACCGCCGCCATATTGCTACCTGGGAACAGGCTGAACAACACGTTATTATAGGGAATATTTCTAATGCTTCTATTGATTACTTTTCTCCTTACATGACGTGGTATCGCAATATCACTCGGCAGCTAGTGGGCAATCTGGCTAAACCTCCAGATAAAGCGATGCGACCTTACGGAGCGTTGACCGAGTATTATGTAAGTTTCTCCCCTCCAACCATTTACATCTTACTAAATGCTATATTCATTCGATTAATAAATAACTTACTTAATTAACATACTTTTAGAATCAATCCATGGAGGCGATGTATCATGCAGTGGGAGATATGCTGGACAACCTGCGTTTGGATGGGTATCCTATGGGGTTACAAGCTATTTTATGTGCGTGACCAGATCACTGCTACTCTCACTTGTGCTGGCGAAGGTCATCGCCTAGTCAATGGGGCATCCTCGTCATCTAATCAAGGCGGATCAATGCATGCACGATCTGGTCACGAACACAAATCGGTGTCAACTCATAGCCAACATCGTGCATCCACGTCAAGATAGCGAGAAGGTGGAGAAGATGTTTCTCAGCACACTGGCGATGATTGGTCGTATCACCAATCTTCACATCATGTGCATGGCACGCCTGACAGCAATACTTTTGAAGCTTTCGGTAGAAATAGCACTTCTAGCCATCCTCAATGCGTGCCAGAGGACAAAGTGTATAAGCGTCGTAAGCCCCCAAACGAGTTTGGGGAAGAAGCACGACACCTATCCATGCGTAGCGAGCCAACTACAGATATGCATGCTCCACCTCCACGTGTGCATCATCCCAGGCAAAGACCACGTAGGAATACACGTCCTCCCCCGTGTGGTACATAGTGAAAATTTTATTCCACTTTTTTGATGGTTACTAGTTAGTTATTGTATATCCGAAAAATGTTTGTTTGTGTTAATTTATATAATTTGTCATCTAACTACTATTGAATGGGATGGATGTCGTAAATTTGGTACAATTGTGGTTTATTGGTCACAGGGAGATTGGTACATGTATAGGGGGAACTCTGTCAATATTTTTTCAAAAATTTGTTTTTTTGGAAAGAAAATTCCATCCCTGCCGTTGCAAAGTGAGGCAACTTTCTTTTGCTTTGATGTCTTGCCAAGTATGTTGACATTGTGATGCCTCACCACGTTTGGAACTTCTGTTATTTCCTTTTTTCTTCTGTATTTTAGAATAATCAAAACATTAAATGGTTTAATTTCATTGCACTTTGCCAAATTTCTACATTTACACAGGTAATCTTATTATTAACACATAAGTTTGTGTTTTATGTCCTTCATTTTAAAATAAGTATTCCAAAAAAATGTGTAAATTTTCGCTAACTTATCTATATTCCATATGCATGCTAATTTAAACTAAAACCTATATAAAAAAGAAACATCAGTATAGGTGTAATGTAATTCCTCTAAACTCATAAACGAATTTTTTAGTTTAGGTTCTACTGGAAAACATAAATGCGTGAAAAAAATTTCAAATATAAATGAATTTATCCAATCTTGTCTACGGCGATTTTAGGTATTTCATAAATGGCGAAACTTACTTCATCGTAAGTAATTTTCAAATACAAATTACTATTTAATTATTGCTTAAATTGCTGTAAAAATAATTCTATTCCGACAACGAATTCAACAAAGTCTGTTTCAGGAGAAAACGAATTACTTAAGATTCCTTGAAATTATAAAGCGTTCAAAACAAAGAAAGTGTTGGAAGTATCCTTTTAGTTCTTATGATAATTATTACATAATTCGTTTTACTTATTAAGAAAACGAATACTGAATTCGTTTTCAGTGAGATAATGAATTCAGTGCATTCTGTTTATTTTGTTTGAACTAAAATTATTTTACTTATTCTGAAATAAAAGCTATTTAGAAAACGAAATCACGAATCTGTTTTCTCATTTGTTTTATTTAACTAAAACTATATTACTTATTTTAAAATTAATTTTATTTTAGTGAATTTGTTTTCTACTAAATTTATTTTTCTATTTTTAAAAAATAATCAAGAGAAAATGAATTCGGTGAATTTGTTTTTCCTGGAGAAAACGAATTCGGTGAATTCATTTTTCCTTCGTTTTCTCTTGAAAACATCTTCACAATGAATTCATCTTCTTTAAATAAAATTTACACAAATGCAATTTTGGTAGAAAACAAATTCCGCGAATTCGTTTTCTCTTCCTTGTATTATTTAACTAAAACTATATTTTAAAATTAATTTTATTTCATTGAATTCGTTTTCTACTAAAATTATTTTTTTCTATTTCTTAAAAAATTAGCTTGATAATAATTTTATTTCAATGAATTCATTTTTTTTCACAAATATTTAACAAAATAAAAACTATTTAAAAATTTTATTCAATTACAAATTATATTTTTATTTATATAATTATCTCTTGTCTTTGTTCCCCTAAAACTGAAAAATGAATTACGGGTGTCAATTTCAAATCACCATAATTCGTTTTATGTTAAATAATATTTATATTTAAAAAATCAGAAAAACTTAGACACGATGTTGGTGAACTCGTTTTCAATTACAAAATAATTATTTACTAATTTTTTACATTATTTTTACATAGAATTACTTAACTAATTTTATTTTAAATGTTTTTTTATAAAACAAATGTAGGAACAAAACGAATTCACTTAAATTTTTAAAAATAAAATTAATGTACGAAAACAAATTAATAATTTTTTTACAAAAATTTTTTCCCATTAGGAATTGAATTCTGGGAAGAATTCATTTCCAGTAGGAAACAAATTCTGGGAATTTATTTCCAGTAGAAAACGAATTCTTCCCAGAATTCGTTTTCTACTGGGAAAATAATTTTAAAATTTTTTTATTTTTATTTTTAGAAGAAAACGAAGTCGAGAGATTCATTTTCATTTGAAAACGAATCCCCATACTTCGTTTTCTATATTTCGACATGCTATAAATCAGACGTTAAACTTGTTAAATATGTGTGTTTTATTCTTTATAGTCGATACTTGTGTTTTAACATAATTGCGCTCAGCGGCGAACGCAGAACAAAGTATTAGAAGGGCCGGCTTTTAGTACCTTAATATACATACTATTCAAGTATCAAAATAACCATAATGTTATATGTCCCAAAAAAAACCTTAATAATAAATACAAAGGTAAATATAAACAACTATTTATTTATGTATGAACAATTAGAACCGAACACACTAATAATCATATTAAAAAAAATCATCACACAAACTATTAAATAATTACTATAAAAATCACAATCACAATTCTCTTCATAAATATTCAATTATAAATTCATAAATATCATTTAAATAACATTGTTATAGTCTATAATTTTTTATCACATATAATACAAAATTAAACAACTAACTTAAAAATATATATATACAAAAATTAAAAGTCACTAATTAAACAATGATAAGAAAATAAATAGAAGTAAAACAAATAATTGAACTCACAAGTTTTTAGGTTTTAAGGAGGCCGGAAGGGAGCCAACTACGGCATTGAGGCGATGGCTAGACATCAGCGGCAGGCGGCAGTGGTGGTCATTCGGCGGTGGTTGAATGGCAGGGGAGGGAGATGGCTGTTCACGCAAGAAGGTTTGGAGTTTGGGCAATTGCAAATTAGGCCATTGAATTGGGCAATTGAAATCTGGCGGATTAGATTAGAAGATTGGGTGGGGGTTTGATTGAAAATGTTTTGTTTTCGTAATTGGCCCCTCAGATTGGGTGGGGGTAACATGAAAATGGACTAATCTCTTTCTATCATTATAAAGTTGACAAGTATCGTGTTGAGAAGAAATGATGGGAGTTGGACATTGTCATTAGCCAGTATCAACAAGGACATTGTCATTGCGAGTTATATGCGGGAGTTAAGATAAAAGGAGTAAATGTTGCATGTCTGTTCCGAGGGTATTTAAGTCGGTGTCCGTTACACCGGTATTAAATCATGATAGCCATTACTGTCGTCTTAAACCCAACGGTGGTTACAAAGCAATTAAACATTTGATAGCAGTTACAGAAGAAAATCCAATGGACAAATCTCCAAGCAAGTCAATATAATGTTGTTAGTCACCTCTTATCAAGGTACACAGCTTATGTACTTGTGAATTATACTTCACACTTATCATCTTAGTGACTTGAGCGTCGGAATGAAATAGGGGATAGCCCCGCTTTTCTCTCTTCTCCGGTGCAGGTTTGTAAATTTGGTCGCCCACATGTATACTCATTCAAACATTACCGGGTCAAGGAAGAATCTTCCGGGTTCCATTTAGGTACCCTTTTCCTTGGTTGATACTCCTACATAGGCTCGGTTTGGTAAAAGTGAACGTCTGGAGTTTGAAATTTAAAATCTGAAGTTTGAGAACACTAGCACAGAAATTTTATTGTTTATGAAAACTGTAAAACACAAAACAGAAATCCACCGTTGTACAAAGCATAGAACTACACTTAACAAACAAAATCCTAAGATCATTATTTTCACCACCCAATTACGTAAAATGTTTAAGTTTTTTGGACTATAATTTGCGTAAAATTAACAGAGCACCATGCTGCGTTTGAAGAGTGAACCTTGTGTAGGGAGCATGCGCATACGACGGAGAAAGCTCGAAAGAAAACTGCTGCAACATCATAGCCAGCGCCATTTTAGCTTCTAACATTGAAAAGTTTTGTCCGGGGCAAATCCTGGGTCCCCAACCAAATGGAAAATATGTGAGCTGCCCTTTCGTCGCATTTAAAATTCCGTTGCTGAATCTCTCCGGGTTGAATTCACTTGCACTGTCGCCCCAAACTTTGGGGTCGTGGTGCAGAAAGAGTGCAGGCAAAAAGATTAGCACTCCCGCAGGTAATGTAAGCTTTCCTAGTTTAGTTTCTTCCTGAGTCATTCGTTCAAGTATAATTCCTGGTGGATACAGCCTTAAAACTTCGTTCATGATTATAGTAATCTGTCCGAAAATGAAAGCAAAATATATATGAGCCCCCTGTCAATTGAACATATTTGGATCCGAAACAAAGCAGTACTTACCACTTTTAGGTGATTCAACTCGTCGAAATTCGGCTTTTTATCTCCAATCACCTGCCGAACCTCATCTCTGGCTCGATCTTGCCAATCTTGATGCTTACTGAGTAGTATCAGAGTCCACCCAAGCAAGACAGAAGTTGTTTCCTGTCCGGCGAAGTAGAACAGCTTGCATTCCTCAATGACTTCATTTAAGCTCATCCCTAATTTCTTGTTTCCGCCTTGTTGTTTGATCTCCCTGGAATTGGATTCCAACAGTATATCAAGAAGGTCTTGATTCTGGGATTCCCCTGTTTTGATCTTTTTCACTCTGTTGTTTATAATATCCATCACCAGTGAATTCACCTGCCTCGCAATGTCCTTCATCCTTCTGTTCGTCTTCGTTGGTACAAATCTGTGCAAAAATATGTGTCAACCTTAAAATATTTTTGAACTCTTGAAATTTAATTAAAGTCTAATTAATTACCTCCATCCAGGAATGTAAACTGATCGGGTAACTCGCAAGAGAAGTTGAGCCTGTTCGTTTTGAAGTTCGAAAATTCTTCGTCCTTCTTCATAGTTGCTACCGAAAGCTGTTCTTGAAATGGCATCGCTTGTTAAAGTTTGAAGATAAGGCCACACATCCAACTCAAAACACCCCTCTTCAGAAGGGACCATTTTCTCCCATTTATTCAACATATCGCAACAACTCGTATAAAACGCTGGCACCATTAGCTACAATGGATAGAGAAATTAATTATATGTCAGACATCAAGAAACTAATTCAAGAGGAAGCTCAGAAAGATGAATATACCTTGACTCTTTCTAGTTGTAAAGCGGGATTAATAAGCTTCCTATGTTTTGCCCATTTCTCCCTTTCGTAACTTACAAGTCCTTGGGCAAGGAGTTTAGTTAATGGATTAGCCGGACGCTTCGGAAAATTGAAATTTTTGTTCAAGACTTCCTTTATAAGTTCAGGTTCCATAAGAAGCAACGATGGTGTTGGTCCGGTCCAGATGTAGCAATTTTCACCTACAAATTAATTCAACTCAAATAAGAAGAGAGAAAGTTTACTTTTTGAACTTGGAAAACAGAGGACAAGAAAACATGCATACCATATTCTTTCATGGTTTTGTGGAAGAAGGGGGAGACTCTGGGGACGATGTCGTTGGTAAAATTCATGGGTTTCGACCTTGCTTCTTCGTCCATCTTGAAAATATCCTTGACGTCTCCGAACAGAAGCTTGTAAGGAGTTCCCCGGAGACCCAATTGCCGGAGACGTTTCTCCAGCTTCTTCGGCTTCAGCCAAGCCCAGTTCACGATTCGCCATCCCCAAATCGCCAGAAAAATTGTGGGGAAAACAGAGAGTAAGATATAGAGGATTTCCATTTTCTTTCGTGTTGAAGTGAGCTCTGTGGTGGAACAAGAACAGGGGAGACCATTTATATAGTGAGGAGACTGGCTTTGGTCAGTTATGGGTCTCAATTGTCCTGTTTTTTCTTGTAAGTTACGGATTGGATTCAACTTTTGGATCAAGATATGCATTGTGGCAATTCAATGGATCAAGATATGCATTGTGGCAACTTTTGGATCAATAATCCTCCCACCCCATTTTAGTTCAAGATATGCATTGTGGCAATTCAATGGATAGATGGGTCCCACTGTTGATACTTTCCAAATGAATCTATCTTTCTTCTTTCTATAAATAAAACTTTTGTTTTTTTAAGTATTAACTGTATATAAAATCGGCTTCTTGAAACGGAAGGGAAGGAAAAAAGACAAAAAAACACCCAACGAAAAGTCAATTCAAACATTGAAACCTGCAAACATAATAGGTGAGAAACATGAACGAGTTAGTGCCCCAACGGTTAGTGCGCAGGACGGGTCACTTAGTTGTTGGGGTTCAATTCCTATCTCTGTTAGTATTGCCTATTTAAGCTGATAGGACTGTAGAAATTCTTTAAAAAAAAACCCTTTCAGAAAAAAAAAAAAAAAAAAAAAAGGGCAAGAAACTGGAACTAGTTTAGAGATCAGCTTCTACCATGACACATATTCCTAATGTTCCATTCATATCAAACACTTTATTTTTGTTTTTCATATACATCAAACACTTACTTGATGCTAAAGAGTCTTTTTCTTTAATTGTCCTTACCTAAATTAATTTCTTAAATAATTGATTATGCTCCCAAGAAATCCCGACAAACAAGGACAATACTTTAAGAATAAGTGACACCTACCTGAAGTTCAAAAAAAAAAAAAAAAAAAAAAAAAGTAGTGACACTCAGGGCATGTTCTTTTTCATCGTTTTGAAAACGATTTTGAAAACAAGTTTTGAAAAATAGTTTTATAATGTAAAAAGTGTATTGAAAATGTAAAAAGTAGATGCTGAATAGTAAAAAGTTGTATTGAAAATGATGAAATACGATTAAAATATATTAAATTTACTGTTGAAACCAAAACCGTTTTCAAAACCGAACAAAAAGAACAGGCCCTTAGCTTTCTCTCTAGCTAGCACACATATGTGACAACTATCTTTAAATTACTAAAATACACAATAGAAATCTTATATTTATAGACCGATCCGATATTTGGAAGAAAAAAAAAGTAAAATTAATGTTGTTAATCTTTAAATATGTAAAATATCGAGATTAACTCTTCAGCCCACAATCACCCCCTCAGCCTCCAAAAACCTATCGGCCACCCTCACTTGCTAAGGTCGATTAAACCCTAGGCCTTCAATCGCATTTTTTCTTCCATTCTAAAAATATATATATTTTTTTCATACAATTGAAGCTTTTATATATGTTGTTTGAAAGGTTATTATGCCGTGAAATTCTATGACTTTCCGTTGTCCACTAGCATCATATATCCATTTAGGTTACATGTTTAAACGACAGTTTGACCCATAAATATAAAAACGTCTATATTAATTATATGGAATTCCTATATATCACAGTTACATATAAATCAAACGATGTCAATGTTATTTAATTTATCCATAATTGAATGTAAATTTGTGACATGACTTTTATAAGATTTTATTTTGTAAATGCTTATTAATCAACTAATGAAGGTTTGTGTCTAATTTTCTGCCTATGAGTGTTTGACTATCTGTTTTAAAATCATTAGAACTGTGTAAACCAAACAAGAATGTGATGAGAAAAAGGCTTCAGTGGTGGTGATGGTGGTCCAGTTTCGCCGGCATAGAAGACCCCTATCGTTGCATCTTCACTTGAGCAACCCAAACGGCACGACCAAAAGTCCCACCAGCGCTGAACCTGTTTCCGCATCGCCCCAATCCACTGTCTTTGCTAGCATCTCTGAAACCCAACCCAGCAACGGCGGATCTGAAGCGGCAATGGAAGATCTGGAGGGGCGATGGCGGATCTGAAGGGGCGATGGTAGATCTGAAGCTTGTACGTCACGACTTTGGGTGATGGGTGGAGGAGAGCTTGCATGAAGAGAGAAACAAGGCGATAACAGAGGTCGCCTTTGGCGACTGTTGGAGGCTGAAATTTTCAACTGCGATGACAACACGTCTTGATAATTTTGATGAGGTTGATGATGTTGGATACGGGAATGGGGTAGTTAATTAAGTTGTAAGGGATAGAGAAATAAGTAAGTTAAAAAAAAAAAACACTTATAAGCTAATACTAAAACAAGCCTATAAAATTAGAATATTATAAAATGAAAAATGTAACCCTCACATAGTTAGATATGACATAAATTTTTGAGTTACATATTTCGAAAAAATATTGGGGGATGTCATTAAAAACTTTTTTTGACATATGGGGGTTATCCATCACTTTTGATAACGACAGGGGAGTTTTGAGTACTTTACCCAATAAAATTTGATTGTTATTATATCTTTTGTTTCTTTTGGAACCAAACTTTTTATTAATAAAGATTTTACATCAACGAGGGTGCAAAGTTATGCACTTCTAGTATGTTAGATCTTTCTAACTTTTTTGTATATAACATTATTAAACTTAGCATATACAACCTTTATATCTCTAAATAAATGGGCAAGGGTGCATTTTTGCCACTAATGCTTTTTTGAAGGTCTAATTTTGTCACTAACGTTTATTTGGATCCAAAATTGCCATTAATATTTTTTAAAGTGGTTCAACTTTGAGATTCATAAATAAAATTGCCACATAAGACAACTTTAGTTGAAATTGATAACTTGGATTAATAGGCTATTTAGCCTTTAATCATGTCAAAATAATTTATAGACTTAATTACATTTTACCCCCTATATTTTAAAAATTACACTTACGCTCTGTTCTTTTCCGAACATAATCAGGAAAAGTATCACTTTTTTTTTCAAAAATATTACACAAAGAAACAACATCATTTTTACAAAATTCACAATTCAAATTTAAAAATTCCCTCTAAATCCTCACTCACGTAAATTTAAAAAAATATATAATCATTACACTTTTTCTTCTCTTTCTTACACAAATCCCAAAAGAAATTTCATCCAAAACAAAATTATTTCCTAACCAAAAAAATTTTCTATCCATAGTACTAAGAGAACATAGTCTTAGCCTCCCTAACATCATAATATCTGAAAAAGACTATATTGTCCTTGTCAAATAAGCTAACCCCCACCGTACAACTTCCCATCCGAAAATCCCGAGCGCCACCCCCTTCCCCTCTAGTCGCCGCCCTTACACCTTCCTCCACCAGCTTGAACTAAATTAAAAAAATTCATTCACCCTCATTTTCTCTACCGCCAACACACTCCGATTCCCTTGATCAGAAACTCTGTTTCGCCTGTCAAGTTCTGAATGACCACCCTCACCTTCTACAAATAGATAATGCAAACCAAATCTCACACATGACTGAGTCCCACAAACGATAATTGAGCATCGTGTACTAGATGAGTACACCGGCCGGTATTTCAAAAAAAAACCCCAAAGCATGATAACCACATGAAATGGGGTAATTTGAGATAGATAGGAATTACTCAACCAGTGGTTGCCGAGCATCATCAGGCTTTGTCAAATAGAGGGACATCAGTATTCCAAAAATCTAAACCAAAAATTTTCGGAATCAAAGCTCTTTGAGTGGAGTGATTTTCTAGAATAATATGTGAAGATGATGATGACCCATATAACTCTTAAATGGGTGCTCTCATGGAACTACATTAACTTAATGATCACAATAAGCCTCTGAGTATGTTCAGCCTCTAGAGAAAATCGGAATGGTGAATAATTTGTGAATTTGGTTCAGGCATGGTGGAGGAGGGTGGGGTGGCAGCGGCGGCCGGAGAGGAGGAGGGGACATTTTGGTCCTTTCAAGATTTGATTGTGTTTGATGATAATAAGGGAGTTTATTGTTGAGATTCTTTAGTTAATAAATATAAACTATTGCCACGCAATTAAAGACTAAAGCCTATCAATCCAAGTCATCAATTTCAACTAAAATTGTCTTATGTGCCAATTTTATTTATGAGAGTGGCAAAGTTGGATCACTTTAAAAAACAGTTATGGCAATTTTTGACCCAAATAAACGTTAGTGGCAAAGTTAAATTTCAACAAAACGTTAGTGGCAAAAACCTCACATTTGCCCCTAAATAAATAGATATTCTAATTCAATATTGGGAATTGTTGCATTTTTCATTATGTGTACTAGATTCTAGCAATCAGTTAGGAGCAATATACCTTGAGCAGATAATTGATCAGTTTGCATCAATGGTTGGAATCCCTTCAATATTGCTTCCAAATGTATCATGTATGATAGAAACATTTGTCTGTCTTCTGCCCACCAAATTTGCCAAATTATTTGTCGTTAAATCCTATTTCGATAGTTGTCAATGTTATTTCGTTTCAATCCCATTTTGAGGGGTGTAATTTTTTATTTTTATCACATTCAAGGACTGTTTGATAGTTTTTACAAACTTTATGGGGTGCTTGGTAGTTTGGACAAACCCGGGGGAGATAAATGCAATTTACTCAAACTTTTTTGAAAAAACTCTAATAATACTAAACTCTAATAATACTAACTTCAGGGGGTACTGCTGCCGCGACAGGGGTTCCTTTAAAAGCAGCGAACTGCATTCTCCGGCACCTTCGCCCATTACAGTAAACGAGCTCTCCGGCCGCCGCTCTTTCGATTGCCGGACGAAACAACACGCATCGTCATTTTTGTTGACTCTTGGATTTTGGTCTCTGGCTGCAAGCATTCGACAGCGTCAGAATCCCTAATTGGCTCACAACCCCTGGTAAAACCGATTTCGCTTTTCTTCTTTTGTCAAGCTGCTATTTTGCTTATGCTTGCGGCAGAATCCTTTTTTGGTAATTCAATGTTTCTTACCCCTTTTTAATTTATTTTTTTTTTTAAGTTTGTACTTGTTTTACATGCAAATCGGCTTGAATCTTTTCAACAAGCAGCCTTGAGCTTCTTGCTGTTTTCATGTTTCTATCTGTTGTACTTCTTTAATCTCTTTATTTCCTTCGATTTGAGCTACATTATGATTTATGTGAGGGTTTCCCTAGTTTTCATGTTTCTATCTGTTGTACTTCTTTAATCTCTTTATTTCCTTCGATTTGAGCTACATTATGATTTATGTGAGGGTTTCCCTATGTAGTGAGACACTGATTAATTGTTTCTCAGTGATGAGTACTGTGTGGATGAGTTCATTCCTGTTTCTGTTAGTTTGTCAAGCTCAGTTGGCAGTTCTGTTAGTTGATTTTCCGATACTTTGGCTACAAGCATATTGATTTGGGTTTACATTCTGAGTGGCACTATGTTTTCCAGCATGAATGTTCAATGGAAACAGGGTATAATTTTATATCAAGATTGGTTTCGCTGATTTGGGTATTGATGATAGACAATGATGCGTTGCTGTTACTGATGCTGCCTACATGTTTTGAAACATCATGGAATGCATTGTACACCCTCTTTCATGAAGTACTCTATTAGACCTGTTGTAAACTCGGATATTTCATATTTGATATGCTGTTATCTATTCATGTCCTTCAATTTTGTTATCCCGTGCAGGTCCATGATGGATCAAGGTGGAATTTCGTCAGTGTATGATTGCCTTGACAGTGATCTTAATGAGTCAGATGAGGATTTTTGGGATGACATTGATTTTCAGTATCTACAACTTTTGACTCAGTTGTCGGAGTCAATTGAACGGGGTCGACTTCCAAATTCCAAACTTACAGGTGAGGAGTACACGCGTGAACTACTAGCTAGCCACCCGAGGAATTTGCTTGAGGCTACTCGACTGGACCATGACACATTTTACGTGATCCGTGATTGTAAGGTTGGAGACAAGGGGATCGATTATGATGAGGCGTTGCTTATGTTCCTTACTTGGTTGCCCATGATAAAAGCATACGTGACATTTGTGATCGTTCCTACATTCCCCTAAAACCGTGTGTCGAACCATTAGGAAAGTGCATCAGGCAATTTGTCGGATGAGCAAGTATATAATCCGTCCTCGTAATCAAAATCAGGTTCATCCAAGGATTCAGGCCGGGGAACACAGAATTTTTCCCTTACTTAAAGGTAACTATCATAAAGTAATATTGGTTACTATAGTATAAGTTGGACAATTCAATTGAACAATAAAGCCTCAATATGTTACTTCAAATGTTCTAATTTTTGGGCTATGTAGGATTGCGTTGGTGCTATTTTCAACAAGCACATTGAGGCGTAAACACGATCACATATACATGGTGACATCACCCCAAATGTATTAGCTGTCGTGGATCATAGCATGCGTTTCATTTTCGTGTACGCTGGTTATGACGGTAGTCAAGACAACGTGACTGTACTTAAAGAAGTAATAACAAATGACAAGTATGGCTTCCCAATGCCACTACGAAGCAAGTATTATGTGGTAGATTCATCTTACCCAAATATACCCAGGTTCCTCGCCCCGTTTGGGGGATATGATCCTCACCGCATTGAACCTCAAAACCACAGCCACAACTTCAGCCCAATGGAGGAGATGTTTAATACTCGGCATGCATCTGTTAGAAGTGTAGGCAGGAGAGCTTTTGAGGTTATTAAGAGGAGGTTCCATTTTCTAAAGGGCCAAATGTATGGCTACAAGTTGCGAACCAAAGCTGAATTTATGATTGCTTGTTGTGCAATTAACAATCTGGTAAAGGACCACAACCCAAATGATACGGTTTTTGCTGAATTTGACACGACTGCCACAACGGGGAGCAATGGCAACAGAGGACAATCGTCGTTGGGTTTATAATCGATGAATGTAACCATTCACAGCCTGCAACTGCGGAATGGAATGAATACCGTGGGCAAATTGCAGATTCCATATGGAATAGTCGTCATCGACACCAAGTCTTGGCTTTTACTCAATTGAATCTGCAATTGTATGTTTGTTTTTGAACATTGCCGTTTATGCCGTTTGTATGCTTGTATTTAAACTTTACTTGTACCCTTGTTGGCTGTTATGGAACTATGGTAATCATGTCATGATATTGCCACTTGACGATGTAAGAGTATTATTTCTTAATTTTGATTTTCCTTTCAGTAAATTACATGAAAACATTTAGAGAAGATGACATTTTGATGTTATGTTGTTGACCATAACTTACAATCTCCTCCGTGTATAAATAAATACATAAATGGTGTCCAAAGAGTAATTGGTCAAGAAAAAAAAATGGAAATCCTGTACATCTTTGTTCCTGTTTTGCCAACAATTTTCCTGTTGATTTTGGGATGGCGAATCGTGAACTGGGCTTGGCTGAAGCCGAAGAAGCTGGAGAAACGTCTCCAGCAGCTGGGTCTCCGGGGAACTCCTTACAAGCTTTTGGTCGGAGATGTCTAAACCCATGAATCTTACCAACGATATTGTCCCCAGAGTCTTGCCCTTCATTCAAAAAAACCATCCAAGAATATGGTAAGTTTTTCTTGTCCAAAATCTTCATGATCAGTTTAAGTAACGGTTAGTTCATGTTGACTTATGATCCATGGTCAGAACGAAATATTGCAGGTGAAATTTGCTACATATGGGCTGGACCAATTCCAACGTTGATTCTGATGGAACCTAAACTTGTAAAGGAGGTCTTGAACAAAAGTTTCCATTTTCTCAAGCTTCCTGGTAACCCTTTGACTAAACTCCTTGCGGAAGGACTTACAATATATGAAAGGGAGAAATGGGCAAAACATAGGAAGCTTATTAATCCTGCTTTTCAATTTGAAAGACTCAAGGTGTATATATACATACATCTCCTCTTTCTGAACTTCCCTGTTGTATTAGTTTCTTGATGTTTGAAACAGAATTAATTTCTCTATTGATTGTAGCTCATGGTGCCAGCGTTTTATACGAGTTGTTGCGATATGTTGAGTAAATGGGAGAAAATGGCCCCGGCCGAAGAGGGGTGTTTCGAATTGGATGTTTGGCCTTATCTTCAAGCTTTAACCGGCGAAGCGATTTCAAGAACTGCTTTCGGTAGCAACTATGAAGAAGGACGGAGAATTTTAGAACTTCAAGAAGAACAAACAGAGCTTGTCATGGAAGTTTTGGAATCAGTTTACATTCCTGGATGGAGGTTATTATTAAGACTACTATTTATGATATGCTATATCTCTCTGCCTTTAGATTTGTAGAACTTTGAATTATTCCGATTTTAAATTACACAGATTTGTACCAACTAAGAAGAACAGAAGGATGAAGGAAATTGCGAAACAGGTGCAGTCATTGGTGATGAAGATTATAAACAAGAGTGAAATCAATCGAAACAAGGGAACCGGGAATGAAGATCTCCTTGATATTCTGTTGGAATCCAGCTCCAAGGAGATCGAACAAGGTGGTGGAGACAAGAGATTCGGAATGAGCTTAAATGAAGTCATTGAAGAATGCAAGCTGTTCTACTTCGCGGGACAGGAAACAACTTCTGCCTTGCTTGTGTGGACGTTGATACTTCTGAGCAAGCATCCAGATTGGCAAGATAGAGCCAGAGATGAGGTTAGGGAGGAGATTGGAGATAAAAAGCCTAATTACGAAGATTTGAATCACCTAAAAGTTGTGAGTGCTTTCTTGTTGGCATTAATTAAAGATCTTTTGTTTACAGATTAGTTAGTTCCTTTCATTTTCAACAGATTACTATGATCATAAACGAGGTTCTAAGGTTGTATCCACCAGGAGTTATGCTTGCTCGAATGACTCAAGAAGAAACTAAACTAGGAAAACTTACATTACCTGCGGGAGTGCAAATCTTTCTGCCTGCAGTCTTTCTGCATCACAACCCCAAGATTTGGGGCGACGATGCAAGTGAATTCAACCCAGAGAGATTCAGCGATGGAATTTTGAAGGCGACGAAATGACAAGTCACATATTTTCCATTTGGTTGGGGACCCCGGATTTGTATCGGGCAAAATTATTCAATGTCAGAAGCTAAAATGGCGGTGGCTATGATGTTGCAGGAGTTTTCTCTCGAGGTTTCTCCGTCATATGCGCATGCTCCGTACAGAGTGATTACTCTGCAACCTCAGCATGGTGCTCCGTTAATTTTGCGCAAAATGTAGTCCCAACACTTATAAAAACGTCATCGTATTTGTGGTCATGAAAGTAGTGGTTTTGGTTGGTATAGCTGCGTGTTGCTTTAGCTAGCATCTTGATGTATATTTTGTGTGTTTCTAAGATCAGAATATGATTTGAGGTATGCATATTAATTATTAATTAATCGCAAATGTTTGTATTGAACGAGTTTAGTGTATGAAAGTATCGGAATTATATTGAATAAACAAGCTATTGTATTTCTTTAAAACAGGAGCATATATTTTATTTTCATGTGTTCAAATATTGGGTTTAACCTTAAAAAGTATGAATGTTATAATCACAAGTATCTGGAACACTGTTTTCAAAACATGAGTACCTTTTATAGTATGCTGAAGTATCACGATACTTGCTATTTTAATGTGCACGTGAAACTTCAGAAGCTAAATTTAAAGCTCGCAGACATTTTTAAGTACTACTATTGAGTTTAGCCTATAAAATATCACATTTACGTTAGGTATCATATGTTTTTAAAACATATATACCTAATGTGTTTAGGTGTTCAATACAAAATATCAATAAAGTTTTAAATTTGCCATTTATCTTGGTTTTTTTTTTTTTTTTTGTCGTACCAGTGCCGGCCCTAAAGTTTTGGGAACAAAGGCAAAATAATAAAAAAGGCCATGAAAAATATATTGTGATAATTTAGTCATTTTATTGAAAAAAACACCTTGAACTCGAAAAAATAAAACCCTCACTCTTGCTTCAACCCTTTTAAAACAAAAATAAATTTTGGCCTTAAGTTGAAAAAAAGAAAAAGAAAAATTTACTTTAACTTTCTTAAAACAAAAATATATGTGTTTTGGATGAGGGAAAAATAAAAAATATAACTGCATACGGTCATACAGCGCTCTCTGTTTCTAATTGATTTCGTTTGACCGGTAAATGAAAATAAATTGGCATAGTAATAGTTAAGATTAAATGTTTAACAGTTTCAAGGGTGAATTTTTAATATATTAGACTTATATTTGTAGGTTTAGACATTTAAAAAATATTTTTTATTATTAGTCTATTCACAATATAAAACAAGTGGGCCTTGATATTATTTTAAATTATTTATAAACCTACTATTAAATTATAAAATATTTATATAAATTTAGACCCTTAATTTTTTTAATCCCCTGAGCCTGCCCTGCTTCGTACCTCGTTCCATCAATTACAGTCCTTCACTTTCACGCATTTCTAGAATCGATTCTAGAACCTCATGTATCTGGTTGAATTATTATCATTGATTAATCTCTTACGCTAAAGAGGCCAAACATAAGATCGTGAAATTTGGGGTAAGAGTGGTGAAAGGTACTTAACGAATAGGCAAAATTCCACTAGTTTGAACCTTTCGCTTTTACTATATATATTTTTATTATAAAGGACTAATACTTGAATTCATTCAGTCGTGATTAATATATTTTACACACAAAATGGAACCTAACTTGTGATAGAATAATAATTGAGGATTACTAGGGAGGAAAAAGATTGAGTTGAGAGGAAAACGCATACTTGCAGGTATCACTTGTACCGATATGAAAATAGTATTACTGTATTTAGGAGTTGCCAATGTTCAATTCCTAATATCTCACAGCTCAAGCCTTAAATGTCATTGGTTTTTTTAGGAATATAATCAAATACGAGTAATACTTAATTACTAAGCAATAGAAAAATTAATCAAGAAAAGGACTAATTAGCATTAACTAATTGTTTGATATGGAAACTTGTGCATACGCTCATAATGATAAGAGGGAGTCTCCAATCAGACGGATGTCCTATGAGATAGAAGATTCCTTTACATGCACACACGTGCATCTTATTTATTTATAGAAACATATAATATTTTTTATTTCACATTTAATATTTCTAACCAGGTATTACTTCTATGCTTAAAATTGAGATACATATTTTGTTTTCAGGATATAAGCATTACTTTTAATATTACAAGTGCTATAATTTTTCAGAATAGACTCCACTTTTACTCTTAAAATTGATACACCCTCTGTCCCACTCAAAGGAGAAATTATTGAGCGCATAAGATATATACACGCCAGCTTTGTGACGTAGTACAACGGTCTAATAAAATTTTGACACATAAGCATATCAAAATTGATAAATGAAAATTTTAATAAAACCTTTATATGACCGATTTTATATATCAAATCCCTAAAAATTAGGCGATGATACAGAATTAGGCGATGTATCCATATTTCAAAAAGCTTCAGTTGTCGACCTTAACAAGGATTATCAAAAGCTTAAAAAAAGAAATCTTTAAGTTGAGCTTTTGAAATCAAGTTGAGCATTACAATCCCAAAAAAAATTCTGAATTTCATATTTAAGTTGGAGTTGAAGATTAATTTGGGATTGTAATGCTCAACTTGATTTATCAACCTTCAAAATCACATTTAGTTCTTATACTTTTATTGGTAGAATTGCAGTTGCAGTGTCATTTGCTTTAACTTAAAAAGTTCTCAGTCTTCTAGTGCCATTTATCCTTTACATAAAATTAGAGTATTTGCAATATAAAAATTCCTTTCTTCTCTTTGTGAAAATTTCATGACAATCTTCTATTAAGAAAACTAATGCAAGAAGAAAAAAGAAAAAGACCAAGACCATGAACATTGAACAAGATGATTCGAGAGAAAATTTGAGGAGGTTTTTATTTTCCAGATAATCCATGCCTATGACAAGTGCTGAAGTTTCAGTTTTCCACCATTAAAAATGGTAATTACCAAACGTAGATTGCAAAGTTTAGAAATTTTATAAAAAATTTCATTTATCAATTTTGATATGCTTACGTGTCAAAGTTTTTTCTCTACTCAAAGAGTTCACTTTGAAAAATGTACAACTTATTATAGGTTGTGAGCTATAACACCTAAAATAAGTAATTTACCACCGTATTTTTCACTTATATCATTACTTTAAAAGTAAGTGTTAATTGTGAACCACACATTATTATATTAGTAAGAATATGTAATGTAAATAAATTCAAAGTGAACTCATTAAATGAAGACAAGATTTTTTTTAGAGTGGACTCTTTGAGTGAGACGAAATGAGTACTTTATATGTTCTTTTAAGAAAATAATCACTACCTTTTAGTTTACATACACTACTTATTTCAAGAACTAGTTTTGCCTGTGCCATCGATACCTTTTCTTTTACTTGTGCTACATTTTAAAACAAGCACTAGTTTTATCCTTACCCCTATCATTGGTACTTTTTATTCTACAAATACACCTCAAATTTTTAAAAACTCACCTAATATAATATAAAATGTGCAAAATTTAGGAATATTTGAGTAATTGCCCCATCAAAAATTATAATAATTGAGGGCAAAGTTGAAATTGACAATATTAAAATACAATACTTTTTAATTTGTATGCCTAAATTTCATAATCTTTCTTAATATCATTGAAAAGTAGTATTTATTTAAGGGGAAAAAAGGAAAAAAGAAATGTTACATAGTGGTAACTCGGAGAAAAAACAACAAAACAAATATTGCGTATAAAATTTATGCTTGTATATAATAAAATAGAAGTTGTTCTTGTTTTGAAAAAATTTATCATAAATATTTTCCACTTCCTGGCTTCAAGGGTCTGGCTCTGCCACTAATATATACGATGCATTTTGGTGTGTGTTTTAGCAGTTAAACTCAATATATCATAAAATGCCTACTATAATATATACATATATATTTTTCATTAACGTCTACTATAATTTTTTAAGTTAAACATAACCTTTTATTTTTAAAGCAAAAAAAAATGTTATATATATATATAGGGAGTAATATTTATCAGGTTCATCCTGAAATAAGATATATCAGGACACCATACATCCACTCACATGCTACCACCTAATCTTTTACAAATGGACATATGCTAATTTTATGGTATAATTTTGTTATGAAAATCGAATTGTACATTTACCGTAAATATAATTAGATGGAGTATTCCTTTATCTTGTAGTGTATTATAATTTCATTAAAAAATTATATCAAAAAATTAAAATAACTATACCCTATACACAAATAAGTAAACCCTTCGTTACAATATTTAATTTGTTAAAAATGAATATAAATGAAAAAAGCATTATCAAAAAAATTTTAAAATAACTATATCCTATATACAAATAAGTGAACCCTTAATCACAAAATTTATTTATTTTTAAATTGAATATTAGTGAAAAAATATTTATTTTAAAAAATTAAATAA
The DNA here is from genome assembly GCA_016801395.1 of Leptodermis oblonga. Taxonomy (NCBI): domain Eukaryota; kingdom Viridiplantae; phylum Streptophyta; class Magnoliopsida; order Gentianales; family Rubiaceae; genus Leptodermis; species Leptodermis oblonga. The sequence goes on from CM028758.1 coordinate 8,237,148, forward strand.
CTATACCCTACACACGAATAAGTGAACCCTTAGTCATAAAATTTAATTTATTAAAAATGAATATCAATGCAAAAATCTACATGCTCCTTAATTAAGGGAATACTTAATAAATAGGAGAAGTATGAAGTTAATCATGCTCCTTAATTAAGAGAAAACATAATATATATTAATCTCATATATCTTATGTGGCGAAATGTTATTGAATGCCTGATAAATCTTATTTCAGGATAAACCTAATAAATATTAAACTCATATATATATATACAGAATTGTTAAACGCAGTAATCATTTTACTAAACGCAGTAACATTCCCCTGTAAAAAGACTAAAATGCCCCCGGAAGCAAAAAAATTCAAAAAAAAATAAAAGGTACTGTAGCACGTGGGGTTACTGTTCATGAACAGTACCGAGTTGCTACAGTATCAACTTTCGCCTATAAGTAAGGGTGAAAGTAAGAAGTTTTCTACAACGTTCAGAGTTAGCTGTTTTACATTTACATTACACTGCAGAAACAATTGCTTTCCATTTGATCACTGACACGTTCATTCAAATATGGCCGGTATACCCGAGTACGACCCATATTACACTGTAAGTAACACTGTATTTATTTTTTTAATTTATAGCAGTGTGCGTAATTTATGTATTTATTTTTTAAATTTATGCATGTAATGTGTAACGTTAATTTTCGGGAAAAAAAATCCAGTATGGGGGATTTTGTTTCCCGGATCTGCGATAATTTGGACATTTTTTTGCTAATTCTGAAACTGTTCAGACGGGGAGAAAGTCTCCCAGTCCGAAATGGCCGGTCGCCGGCGGTATTTCCGGCCAAAATACCGCCGGTCGCCGGCGGTATTTCCCGCCAAAATACCGCCGATCGCCGGCGGTATTTCCGGCGGAAATAATACCGCCGGATAATGGCGGTATTTCCGCCGGAAATACCGCCGGCGGTTACTACGGGGAAAATACTACCGTGCGACGGCGGTATTTCCATCGGAAATATCGCTGTCCGGCAGCGATATTTCCGGTCGAAATATCGCCGTCGCACAGCGATATTTTTCAAGGAAATATCGCCGGCCGGCAGCGATATTCCGGCCGGAAATATCGCCGCCGGCTGGCGATATTCCGGCCGGAAAAATTCCGTCCGGCAGCGATATTTCCGAACGGAATATCGCCGGGTTTCCGTTTCTTCTGCTACTTTTTCGGGACATGCCGCAATATTCAGATGAACCTATTCACAATTGTTTCGTAACTTGTGGATATGGGCGACAATATGATTGCGGTATTAGCTGAATAGAAAATTTAGTGTGTAAGTGTTCTAACGGGGTTTTTTTATGTTGTTGAAAGGATTATCGTGTTGAGAGTGATGAGATTTACGCTGACCACACCGAAGTATTTCGGACGGAACAAGAGTTTATCAGTAAAGAAGGTATGCTTGCATGGGTTAAAGCACGAGCAGCTGAAAATAATATGACGACAATAATTACATCTTCAGCGAAAATGTTTGGGTTGTTCCTAACAAGAGGGAGAAGCGGTAGAGTTGAGATTGGGTGCGATAGGGGAGGAAAAGTTAGGGATAAGGCACCCATACCGGAAGGGAGTAGTAGACGGAGCAATACAAGTAGCAAGAAGACAAATTGTCGGTTCCACTTGAAGGGGCGAGAAATTGGTGGGGGAAAGTGGAAGTTAGAGGTCAGAAACGGTACGCACAATCATGAATTAGAAGTAGTGAGAAATTGGCATTCGTCGCATACACGTTTAACAGAAGCGGAGAAGAAGAAGATTGCAGAAATGTCCGGTATCAACATCAGGCCGAAGCATATATTGGCCCAATTGCGCGCAGATGATCCGGAAAATGTGAGCCACATAAGGCAAGTTTACAACGAAGCAGCAAAAACTAAAAGGGATGCGAGGGGAGGTATGACTAACATGCAGTATTTTTTCAAACTTCTGCATGATCACGAATACTTCTATACGTACTCAGGCGACGACGAAAGCAATGCAGTTGGCCACATCTTCTTTGCGCACAAGAAGGAGCGTCGTCTACTTGCTTTGTTTCCGTACGTTCTATTCTTGGATAAAACGTATAAGACAAACAGGTATGACATGCCTCTGCTTCAAATTGTAGCTCATGTACCTACAGCTCAGTATGTTCATATCGCGTTCATTTTCATTATGGATGAGACAACTCCGAGTTATTACTGGGGATTGGCGCAGTTAAGCACTTTATTCGAGGAAAACAGCTTCCCCCACGTGGTCATGACCGATCGAGAGATCGCATTACTGAATGCTGTGGCACTAGTTTTCCCACATGCTACCCAGCTACTTTGTAGGAGACACATTGAAATGGATGTCAAGAAGCATGTAGTGTCAGCTGGGAACGACAAAACTACGACTGATGTCTTTCTATATCGTTGGGGACAAGTTGTGAAAGCCCTGACAGATGAACAGTTCACGGCGGCCGTGGATTTTATTGATACAAAGTATGGGAATAAATCCAGGTTCAGGCATATTATTCCCTACTTGAAGAATACGTGGTTGGATCCGCACAAGGAGAAGTTTGTGTCTTACTGGACGAAAAATGTAAAGCATTACGGCGGCCGCACAACGAACATGTACATTATTTATTGATTTCATTTATGATTCGTACGTTGTATACTTACACGCTGTTTTATATATGGGTTTATGTTATATGCATACTGTTAATGGGAAAAGTATTTTAGGGTTGAGAGTGCTCATGCCATGGTGAAGAAGGCTATTGGTACTGATAGAAAGGCGTTCCCAAGTATTTTTCACGATATTCATAAAATGATAGAGACCTCGGTGAAATTCGTACTAAAATGGAATCTTCGCGCAGCAAAACATACCGGAAGAGCGACTACCTACTCTATAGTCGTTTGAACGGTAGAATGTCGTCCGTTGGAATTACAATGGTTCAGGACGAATATACAAAAAGAGTTGGCCTTATCGAGGACGACGGTTCTCTTTGTGGTTGCGAACTCCGCACAAGTTGCGGTCTGCCATGTGCATGTGAGATGCTACAGTTGGTTCGCGCGTACCAACCCATTGATCCTATCGACGTTGACGCCTTCTGGAAGACGCTGCACTTGGGAGATACAGAAATTCCCGAAACCCAGGAGGAGAGGCAGACCGCTGAAGGCCGACTGCATGAAATGTTTGTGGAAGTCATGTCGCGTCTGAGCGCTGAGATATACAGGGTCATGGGTGTTGTGCATTCGACGCTTCATCCAGAAACTGTTGATGTAGCTGAGCCTGTTAGTAGGCCACACAGGGGACGTCCCAGACACAATTCGACCCAACGAGATTTATCAGGGTACGAGCACGCCGAAAGGAATGCGATACAACGAGGTACGAATAAGTTTAGGCAACTTTTAATATGTCATTGTTGTCAAATACATATACAGCTACTGAATTTAATATGCTTCACACTCGCAGGCCGGCGATCCACAGGTTGTACTTTCCTTCCGCTCCTGTGGAGGGGGGCCGGCGTCTCAACTGATCCTATCAGTTACATCAACATGGGGTTAATAAGACAGAATCATTTCATTGCTTTGTTAACTACAGGAGAGGTATTGTTGCCCCCAATCTATCCGACGTGGAGTAGCCGGGCCGGCCAACAACTACAGCTTTGGAAATCGCACTTGGATGGAAAATTAGCTGCATACCGGAATAAAGCCACTGCTGAGTGTTAGTATATGATAGTTTTTTCAGGGCCTTATGTTTGTACATTTGTAGTCTAGATCTGCAACTTCAGTATAAAAGGTGTAATACAATTTATCATTACAGAATTTGAATAAATTATATAAACTTCTATGCGATTGGGTGTAATACAATTTATCATTACAGAATCTGAATAAATTATATAAACTTCTATGCGATTGGGTGTAATACAATTTGTCATTACAGAATATGAATAAATTATATAAACTTCAATGCGATTGGCGATGTCTACATATACAGTGCAATTTTATCCGATATCACAAAAAAATTACATCACTTCGGACTCGGCCGCAGGGTATTACAGTGCCGGCATCAAATCCTCCAAATGAAGGCACACCTCCTCTATAGCACTCTCCCTCTCTTCGGCTATCACGGTATTCCGATTGCGAGGATGCGCATAATACATTTTACCGGCTATGTCTTGCAAGCGCTGCGTGTGGAAAACATATGGACTAAATGTTAAAAGATTGGTGCAATTATATAATTAATGACACTAAGCAAAACATAAATGTGTAGTTCTTACTGCAACCGCAGATAGACGTTTCGGATCAATTGGCTCAGTTGAAGGAATGTCGTCGGGACTCACATGAACGTGCGTCCGCAAAAGGAAGTACTCAAGGTACTCAGGACACGTCTGTTTGGGCCAATTAGCCCTCGCCATCCCCCTTAAAACCTTATTCTTGGGGTACATTTGGGGAATCTTCAAATTCGTATCATGGACGCAGGAGTACCTTTTTATTTCGGGGCCTCTGTAACAGCTCTTAGGCTGTAGAAATGGGTGAGGGATCGCCTGAACGAATCCAAATTGCTGCAGAAAACGATCTGGCATGTACGGCTCGGCGACCCCAGGACAATGAATAAGACCCCTATACAAGGTTATTCCGTGCGCTCCTGCGGGATTCGCTCCAAAAGGAAGCCAATTGACCTAGTGCGTTTTCATCAACAGTCAGTGGATAATCGATCAGTAAGGAAATTACAGTTTTAAACATACGAAAAAATTAAAATGACAGAAGAAGTATTACCTCTTCGGATTTCATACCGTCCAGGGCATGTCTGTACCTCACCAGATCCCAGTCTGGATCACGCTTCCTTCCGGTTCCGACTTGCCACTTAGCCGATGCTGGCATATCGGCAACCCATGATCTATGTTGTGCCAGACTAAACGCGGGGAAGTATTCGTATATCCAGCTCTAACAGAATGTAAAAGCAAATTATTAATTTTCCCCGCAAGTATAAGTAATGAATTCAATTATAAACGATGCCTACAAACCTGCAACAAAGTCAGACACCCGCCTAACTGGGCACCGTCCGCTCTAGAGGCCCGACCGAGGTTGCGATACAGGTTTGCCAAATAGGCTGCCCCCCACGCAAGTCCGCCTTGGCTTTCTACATCTTATAGGTAAGGCAAGAAGTGCCCAAGGACGTGGGTTTTTTTCTTATCCACGAACAAGGTGTTCCCAACTAACCAGAGCAGATAACCTGCGGCAGCATTGGCGTCGTCCACCTGTTCACTCATACATTGGTCGCGTAGGAGGGACATTTTCACAGAGGCAAAATCTCGATCCCCGAATGCTTCTTCATGAATCCCCAACATCTCCAACAACAATTGCTTCATCTCGGCCGGCTTAATTTTCCAACCAATTGGCTGTCCGCCGATCGGAATCCGCAGGATATGGGCGACGTCGTGGAGACTGATACTCATCTCCCCGAATGGCATGTGGAATATATTAGTTTCCGGCTGCCATCTCTCAACAAATGCACTTAGGAGTGCAGCGTCTAGCTCTTGATGCGTAGACCAGGACAAATGTGACAACCCGGACTGGTCAACCAGCGTTTTCATTTCCCCTTCTTCTAAACGCCACTTCTGCAGATTGTTGAAGCCATTATGGCACAACAATGCACCCCCGTCCTATGCAATGAAATGAACAACATAACACCTTTACTAATCCACCATACTAATAATACATAAAAAATAAACAGTAATACATATGAAAAAAATATGACACAAATCGTGAAAATAATATCTGTCGATTCCATACGTAATAGGCAACATGGCCTTTAAAACTCCGTAGCAATTCCGGATCTGACGGACCACCGTCAAGCGGCCCATCTAGAGGCCAGTAAGCCTTCCACCCGCTATCACCTCTGGCCCCATAACCGGACCCTGCCCCTGACACCGACATACGCCCGGAGCCCATTATTTATTTGCCTTTTTCGCTCCTCCGTCGGTTCGAATAATTTTCTTCTTCATTTTCATCCCCCAACCGCCCCGAGTTCCCTCCCATGTACCCCTGCGACTGGGACATGTCCATCTCAAATCTTTCCGCGTTCTCCCTAGCTTTATCCTCCTCCGCATTTCCAATGTATGGGGGAGCAAATGGAATGTCGCGATAATCGACGTTACTCTCCCTCGTGAATTTGACAACCGAGAAGATCCCTCCGCTCGACTTGCCACTTTCCTCTGACGTTCGGATACTGTGGGAGGTCTCCGAATGACTACTCCCTCCAACACGGCATGCCTCTCGTCAGTGTTGCTATCAACATTTAGCACACTGTCATCCGTGCTGCTGGTTTTGCTTCTGGTGAATTTTAATCTGAACTTTTTAAATGTTTCTGCCATCTGCAATTACATAAACGCACATGTATATATACACGAAAATCATTGCTAACATCACAGCAACCAGAAAAAGGTTATAGTTACAGAAATTATATAGTATTGTCGCAAATGAACGTACATGTATATAGAAACGAAAATAAACTTCGGACCGGGGAGAAAGTGCTCGCCGGCCGCCGGCGGGTGGCTGGAAAATTCGCCGGAATCCGGCGAAATACCGCTGGAATCCGGCGGTACTTTCCGGTGGAATACCGCCGCCGGCCGGCGGTATTTCGCCGGGAAATACCGCCGGCCGGTTTCGGTACTGTAACGTGAAAGTACCGCCGGAATCCGGCGGTACTTTCCGGGAAAAATACCGCCGGAATTCCGGCTGCGGCTCGCAGTAACCGTTTCCCTTCTATTTCTATTTCGGCAACAATTTCACAGATATACGACTATTCGGGGAAAAAACTAACATTTCTGGGTTCTATACTAACACATTCAGATATATTATAACTTCTAACATAACTTCGGTATGCCTCTAACTAAAAAAAATGAAACAAACAAATAATCTCGCAAATAAAACAATATCGAAATAAATATTAAATTGAGGCACTAACCTTTAATCGATCGTACTCGCAGTAAATAAAAGATCCAATTCCGGGTAATTTAGAGTTTTCTGCAAAGGACAGTGCAGAAAACTCTAAATCGTTGCGCCTATTTATAGGCGCAACCCGTATGATTTTGCCCCTTTTTTTTTGTTTAATTTTTTTTTTTTTTTTCAAAGTAATGAATGATTGCTCTTAGCTGCTTTGCTTTACTGTTGATACAGTAAAGCAGCCAGAGCAATCATTGTACTAGCAACACGCGTTACTGTAGCAACGCGTGTTGCTACAGTAAATTTTTTTTTTTTTAAAAATTTTTTTATCCTAAGAGGCATTTCTGTCTTTTTACAAAGAAATATTACTGCGTTTAACAAAATAGTTAATGCATATAACATGCCTCTATATATATATATTTGAATTGCGTGGAGGCACAATGACGCCGGCTTTGATGTAAAGATGTGGGCGTTGCTACAGTACATTTTTTTTTTTTTTTAATTTTTTTATCCTAAGAGGCATTCCTGTCTTTTTACAAAGAAATATTACTGCGTTTAGCAAAATAGTTAATACATATAACATGCCTCTATATATATATATATTTGAATTGCGTTGAGGCACAATGACGCCGGCTTTGATGTAAAGATGTGGGCCTCGATACCTTGCTATGTCCTCCGTATATATAAAATACAAATAAATGGTGACCCTGTTCCGTCACAGAGTTCACTCAACCACCGGTAGTATTTGTACTAGAAGAGATTAATTGAACAAGAAAGAATATGGAAATCCTCTACATCTTAGTTCCTATTTTGCCTACAATATTCCTGTTGATTGGGATGGAGAATCGTGAGCTGGGCTTGGCTGAAGCCGAAGAAGCTGGAGACACGTCTCCGGCAACTGGGTCTCCGGGGAACTCCGTACAAGCTTCTGTTTGGAGACGTCAAGGAGATTCTCAAGATGGATAAAGAAGCAAGGTCTAAACCCATGAATCTTACCAACGACATCGTCCCCAGAGTCTCCCCCTTCTTCCACAAAACCCTCAAAGAATATGGTATGTATTAATTTCTTGTCCTCTGTTTTCCAAGTTCAAGAAATAAAATTTCTCTGTTCTTATTTGAGTTTAATTAATTGAAGGTGAAAATTGCTACTTATGGACTGGGCCTATTCCATCGTTGATTCTTATGGAACCTGAACTTGTAAAGGAAGTCTTGCACAAAAGTTTCCATTTTCTGAAGCCTCCGGGTAATCCATTGACTAAACTCCTAGCCCAAGGACTTGCAAGTTATGAAAGGGAGAAATGGGCAAAACATAGAAAGCTTATTAATCCTGCTTTACAACTTGAAAGAGTCAAGGTATATACATCTTTTTTAATCTGATTTTTACTGTTGTATTAGTTTCTTGATGTTTGAAATAGATCTAATTTCTTGATCCATTAATTGTAGCTCATGGTCCCAGCCTTTTATACGAGTTGTTGCGATATGTTGAATAAATGGGAGAAAATGGCCCATGCCAATGATGAGGGGCGTTTTGAGTTGGATGTGTGGCCTTATCTTCAAGCTTTAACGAGCGATGCGATTTCAAGAACTGCTTTTGGTAGCAACTATGAAGAAGGACGAAGGATTTTTGACCTCCAAAGAGAACAAACTGAGCTAATCTTGGAAGTTGCACGATCAGTTTACATTCCTGGATGGAGGTTATTAATTTTTAAGACTACTCTAGTACCATATATGATGTATCCCTCTGCCCTTTAGATTTGTAGAACTCTGATTTATTCCAATTTTACACAGATTTGTACCAACTAAGAAGAACAGAAGGATGAAGGAAATTTTCAAGAAAGTGCAGTCATTAGTGATGGAGATTATAGACAACAGAGTGAAATCAATTAAAACAGGGGAGCCCCGGAATGAAGATCTCCTTGATATACTGTTAGAATCCAATTCCAAGGAAATTGAACAAGGTGGAGACAAGAAATTCGGAATGAGCTTAAATGACGTCATTGAGGAATGCAAGGTGTTCTACTTCGCTGGACAGGAGACAACTTCTGTCTTGCTTGTGTGGACATTGATACTTCTGAGCAAGCATCCAGATTGGCAAGATCGAGCTAGAGATGAAGTTCGGCAGGTGATCGGAGATCGGAAGCCGAATCTCGAAGAGCTGAATCACCTAAAAGTGGTAAGTGCGCGCTTTGTTTCGGATCCAATTATTTTCAATTTTTCTCCGATTGAAAGGGGCTCACATTTTCCTTTCATTATTCGACAGATTACAATGATCATAAACGAGGTTCTGAGGCTGTATCCACCTGGAATTATGCTTGGTCGAATGACTCAGGAAGAAACTAAACTAGGGAAACTTACATTACCTGCGGGAGTGCAAATCTTTCTGCCTGCAATCTTTATGCAGCATGACCCCAAGATTTGGGGCAACGATGCAATCGAATTCAACCCGGAGAGATTCAGCGACGGAATTTTGAAGGCTACGAAAGGGCAACTCACATATTTTCCATTTGGTTGGGGACCCCGGATTTGCATCGGACAGAATTTTGCAATGTTAGAAGCCAAAATGGCGCTAGCTATGATGTTGCAGAGCTTCTCCTTCGAACTTTCTCCATCCTACGCACATGCTCCATACACACTGATTACTCTTCAGCCCCAGCATGGTGCTCCCTTAATTTTGCGCAAACTGTATTCCCAGTATATAAACATCTTGATGCATATTTGTGTTTTTAAGATCAGAATATGATTTGAGCTTTGCATATTATTGTTAATCACAAAAGCTTGTATTGAACAAGTTTACCTTTTTAACTATTGTAATTATGTTGAAACAACAAGTACCATGTCTTTTCTAAATAGATCGAGTAATATTGTTTTTAGGTGTTGAAACATTAAATTTAACTTCTGAAGTATGTCATGAATGTTAAAACCACATACATCGTGTATAGTGTACAGTTTTCAAAACATGCATACCATTTGTAGGCTGGAGTATTAGTTTTAGTTTCTAAAATATTGCGTTAGTTTTAGTTTCTAAAATATTGCGTGTATATATATTAATACAACAAGTATGTGTTTTTCAAAACACACATACTGTTTTTAGGGGGAAAATATTTAAATAAGTAATAAACCACCTAATGTTTCATCCAAGATTCATATAAGTCCCTAGTGTTATTTTTGAATAAAAAGACCCTAACGTCAGATACTTATTTAGAACTTGGGTGGAACATTAAGAGTTTATTTAAACTTTTCTCCCATTTTTAGGTGTTGAAATATTGAATTTAGTCTGTAAAGAATTGCGTGTATGTTAAGACAATAAATATAATGTGTATTCAAATTAAAACACACATACAGTGTTTAGGTGTTGAAGTATTATAAGTTTAGTTTTTAAAATATGGTGTTTAGCTGCTGAAGTATCGTAATTATATTAAAACAACAAGTATTAAAAGAAACATATGTATCAAGTTTAGCTATTAAAATATCTTGTGTCACACGGTGTTGAATGTTCGCTCCCGAGTTTGACTTTTCTGTTTAATTTACTAATAAGTTGAAAGCATTTAGATGAAAACTTATTTTATTTTCATTTGTTTGAATCATACAGACACAAACTTAATTAATTGGCAATTAGTGGACACATATACAATTAATTATTTATTATATCTTGTTTCTTTTACGGATTAACTATAAGGAATTAAATAACCAAATAATACTCACTCAAGAAAATGACCATTTTTTTAGCATTATCTAATTGCTTGATATGGAAATTTGTGCATGTGATGATGAACATATGTTACAAAACTTTGTGAACCATTGAAAATCTCTTTGTTTGAATAATTAATGATAAAAAAAGATAGAAAGTAAATTGCTACAAGGACATCATTTCTTAACTTGGATTTCCTTTTCAATTTTGTGACTGAAAACTAAATCCTGGAATAGCGGTTGAGTAATTGACCAAGAAAGAAAATGGAAATCCTCTACATCTTATATACTTTCTGTTTTGCCTACAACTTTTCTGGCGATTTGGGGGTTATGGCGAATCTTGAACTGGGCTTGGCTAACGCCGAAGAAGCTGGCCGAGAAACGTCTCCGGGGAATCCTTACAAGCTTTTGTTCGGAGACGTGAAGGAGGTTATGAAGATGCGTGAAGAAGCAAGGTCAAAACCCATGAATCTTACTCTGCTTCTCGTGGAACCGGAACTTGTAAAGGAGGTCTTGAACAAAAATTTCAGTTTTCTCAAGCCTCCCGGTAATCCATTGACAAAACATTGCACTTGGGACATGAAAATAATGATTTTTGTGTATATTTATGCTTTATACATTGAAGGGTTTCTGCTTTGCGATTAGTTTGCGAGTTCAGATCCAATACTCTAATAGCTGCGTGATGCTTTAGCATATCACAACTTGAAGTATCTACCCTCTCTATATTATAAACTAACATAAATTTCATCTGAACTTGTTATTTAGATGTCACATAAGTCTTTTTTTTTTTTTGGAGGAAAGGTAAATGATTTATTCCACCAAGAATTCCGGCTCAAAAACCGGTAAAGATCGGACCACAAGGTGATGGTGTTTCTGTTCACATCATAATACAACCCATGAGTGGGCGCTAGGAATTTCCTCCCCAGAGGGCGAAAATTCGTAGTGAGAGAAACTTTCAAAACCCTAGGAGGGAAAGACACATTGGAGCATATTCATGTTAAACATACATCAAACAAATGGGGCATTCCCCATATAACACAAATGGGGCATACCCCATATAATAACATACATCAATCCAAAATTTTCTATCTATTACAATCATCAGTACATTAGTCCCAAATTCTAATGGAGGTTCTTCCTTGTCTTCATCAGCTGAAAAATAGGTAAATCTGCCCAAGTGTTGGGCATCCATTCACACTCATCATAGGAAAAATATCAGGATCATGAGTACATATAAAACTACTTTTGGTAAGTAGTCAACCATTACCGGATTTGATAAGCCTTTACCGGACACCGGTCAGCCGGGCTAGGATGACTTTCCCGTAGTCATCTACGTAGTGGTCTATACCACCAACCCCCTTTTAAGCAAAGGGGCAGCTGTTACCGGGTTCTTGCCTTTACCACTTTCCGGTAGAGGTGGGCTAGGGAGCCCTTACCGTGGACTCCAACGTAGTGGTTTGTACCACTATTTCCTTTTTTAGCAAAAGGACAGCTATTTCCGGAATTGATTTGCCTTTACCACCTACCGGTATAGGTGGGCTAGGTAATTGCTTAACCGCCAACTACTGCGTTATTCCTGACATCCCCAGTTCGGGGTATAATTCATACATAATTCTACAAGTATTAGTCTTGATAATCACAATAAGGGATTCCGGTCTAGTAGACACATAATTAAAAATAAGACTATTCCTGCATTTCCAAACATGGTACACGGTTAGAGCAAATGCACTGAGAGATGCTTTAAACCGTTTCTTGTCCTTTCTGACCTCTTTCGTCACCCATTTCAGAGTACTTTGGATGGTTGTCATTCTTCTTGGAATACCTAACCATTGTCTAATTCTGCACCAAATATAGCTAGTAAAATCACAGGCAAAAAACAAATGCTGAATAGTCTGTTTTTCCTTACCACACAGAGAGCAATCTGTATTTATGTCCAAAAAGGTTAAGTTATCACATGTAGACAACCTACCTTTGAAACATAGCCACAATATAACAGAATATTTTGGGGGAATAAAATTTTTCCAAATGTGCCCTGCCCAAAATGAAACATTACCTTTGTATCTCAACAAATCATAGATTTTACCAGTAAGAGAGTTTCCTGTTACAGACCATTGAGTTATAGTTCTAATACATGCATCATTCCCCCCCAATTTCTGAACAAGTATATCCCTAATATTAGCCAAATTTTTGAACATAGGAGAATCATTCTTATTAGGATTCCATTCCCAAACTGATGTCCCTTTAAGATGTCACATAAGTCTTTAGTTTAATGTAACTTGTCAATTGATTGCCACATCTACTTCATATTTTATACTTAACTTATAGTATGCGTCACATGAATACTAAGTTTGTGCGAAAATTTTAATATCTAAACAATCTAATTTTTAATATGTAAACAATCTAATAACTTCATATGTCTCTTCATTTTCTCCTTTAAAGGAGATTAATAATAGTAATAATTTAATGAGCTTTTTAAAAAGAAAATTTTATCTTCCCTATACATTAGAAAGTGAGAAAGAGCTCTACTTTACCAGGTCCAAATTGAAAGCTTCTTTAAGTTCATTGGAAAGAAAAAGTTTCATTTTATTTATATATATTCAAGGTATATTGTGAAAAAAATTTAATTACCTTTAATTGAACCCTTCGAATATAGTACGTAAATAATCAATTATAATATTATAATTTTGTAAATATTGAAAAATGTTATATTATCTAAGGGGTTTAAAGTTTCTTAATTTTATAGGTATTGAAAAAGTAACATTAAACCATAAAATATAAACTCCTCCACTAGTAACTCTCACTAATTTTGTTTCTTGGCATGCTTTAAATTTATCATCTTTTCTTCTGATAGCTACTCCAGCTTTCTTTATTCATGGTACATAATTGTAGGATCCAAAACTAATTAAATCCACAAGTAATCGAACAAAATCGCAAGTCACAAGCTCGATCAATATGCTAGTTGCAGTAGCAAATTAATCGCACACAAACAAGGAGTTTTAAAACACAATTACAAACCAAATCGATTAGTGAGTTTGCCAAACCGAACGAACTCAATTAATAAACAATCCAAAACTTCTATTCACGCAGTCCAAAACAACACAAAGCTTAAAAACCAAATCAATTAAACTCAACCAAAATTCAATGAAATCTCCCTCGCAGCGAAATAGTAATGCATCCGTGAACTCTCCTTTAACCGTAAGCCTTTTTTTTTTTAACCTACACACCTCATCTACAAATCATACCCGATGCCTATATTTATAGATACAAAACCACCCCAAATCCTAATATGTTTCCAATTCCCTTTATTACCAAATACTACTCCATTACCCAAAACAAATACAAAACTAAATAGGAAACAACTAATTAAGAAACTTAGTTTAATTTCCCAACATACCCTCTCTTAAACTAAGTCTTCTCGGTCCACCATGCCAAGAACCTCTTCAACTCTTCAATTCTTCGAACCACTAACATAAAAGATATTATGATCACTTCTAACTCCTTGAAAAATCAAATCACTTCCTTTAAACACTTTGCAAGACTTTCCTTCGCCAGTAAATCTATACCCGTTAGAGCATAATTTTCCCAGCGAAATTATATTATCGCTACACGTAGGCACATATCTCACATTAGACAATGTTCTCACGATGCCATTGTGAGTTTTGAAACGTGCAGTACCAACACCCTCTACTCTCATCTTTTGACCATTACCCACTGTGATATCTCCAAAATTTTTGCCAACTTGCAACGTATCAAAAGAAGATTTATCTCTACATATATGCATCGAAGCTGCACAATCCATCACCCACCCTGAATTTTTTTCCACAGTACCTTTCATTATTAGAACTCATTCTACATAGTTGTCTTCATATGCTAGATTGTTGCACTCAGTTCTCTAGTCAGCCTCTTTATTGCCCTTTTCCTTCATCTCCCTTAAATTCTTCAAATCTTCTCTCATTTTAGAACATCTTGCTTGAGTATGACCTTTCTCTCTACAATAATAACACTCCACGTTACTGAAATCTCTTGGCATAAATCTTTCATGTGGATCATACCTTCTCCCATTCGATTGTGAGTCGTCCTTTCTCTCATTCCATTGTGATTCATCCCTTCTCCCATTCCATTGTCCACGAATCTTCCCTGGGTTATAATTTCCAATTGCAACTAGTGCTCCATCTCCAGTACTAGAAATACTCTTCTTTCCCATTATCCTTTCATTCTCCCTTAGTTGTGTGACCACGTCATCAAGTGTTAATGTAGTCTTACCTACTAACATTGTTTGTACAATTGGTTTGTAAGATTGTGGTAAGGAAGACAGCAACAATAAAGCCTGCTCTTCATCTTTGATTTTCTCCCCCGTACTATGAAGTCGACATATATGCTGATTAAATGTATTGACATGGTCATGAAAATTTCCTCCTTCATCCATCTTTAAAGAGTAGAGGTCTATCTTCAGACATAACCTATTAGTTAGTGACTTTGATGCATAAATTTTTTCCAACTTGTCCCAAATTCCCTTCGGTGTTGTCTCATTCAGAACACCATATTTAATTTCTGGTGTAAGTGCAAGTCGAATTGTACTGACTGCTTTATTCTTCATTGAATCCCAATTCTTCTCAGTCATACCTTCTGGCTTTTTATCTACTAGTGCTTGATCAAGATTATCACGTACAAACAAGTCTTTAATAGTACATTGCCACATTGTAAAATCCATCTTGCCATCGAAGTGTGGGAATTCAAATTTATTCTCTGACATCTTTAAATAAGTATACTTAATTTCCTGAACCTGGCTCTGATACCAGATGTAGGATCCAAAACTAATTAAATCCACAAGTAATCGAACAAAATCGCAAGTCACAAGCTCGATCAATATGCTAGTTGCAGTAGCAAACTAATCACACACAAACAAGGAATTTTAAAACACAATTACAAACCAAATCAATTAGTGAGTTTGCCAAACCGAACGAACTCAAATAATAAACAATCCAAAACTTCTATTCACGCAATCCAAAACAACACAAAGCTTAAAAACCAAATCAATTAAACTCAACCAAAATTCAATGAAATCTCCCTGGCAGCGAAATAGTAACGCATCCGTGAACTCTCCTTTAACCGTAAACTTTTTTTTTTTAACCTACACACCTCATCTACAAATCATACCCGATGCCTATATTTATAGATACAAAACCACCCCAAATCCTAATATGTTTCCAATTCCCTTTATTACCAAATACTACTCCATTACCCAAAACAAATACAAAACTAAATAGGAAACAACTAATTAAGAAACTTAGTTTAATTTCCCAACACTAATCAATTGTCCATGCAACGCTCATTAAAATATTTTTCTTACATATTAATCCAGATAAGACATTTTTTCATATTTTAAAAACAGAAAATATTGTAATATTTAAATTTAACATTAAAGTATCGTTTAATAATTTGTTTGTTTGAATAACTTTAGATGTATCACTGGGCAAGGCCACACATTGAGCAGCCAAGCGAGGCAGTGTTCTGTTTGAATAACTTTAGTCTCTTTCATATTTGTTTTTTAAGGGTAAATGCACGCTTACCCACCAGTTTAGGAAAGTTACGCATCACCTCCTTAAGGTTTAAACAGCTACCATGCACCCTCCCTATACTTTTGTGAACTCTGTAAAGTGAGAAAAAATGACCAAAATACCCCTGCTTCAAAACTGACCAAAAAATGAACTTAGTTTTGAAGCGGGGGTATTTTGATCATTTTTTTACACTTTACAGAGTCCACAAAAGTATAGGGGGTTGCATGGTACCTTTTTAAACCTTAAGGGGGTGATGCGTAACTTTCCTAAACCATAGGGGGTAATTGTGTATTTATCCTTTTTTAATTAAATAGTGGGATTGGTTACCCGTTTTATTGCTTGCATTAATATACAAGGAAGAAATAAAAATTGAAGAATAAAAACAAACCCAATGGCTTCCATTTTGTTACCCTGGTTGTTGAATTTTCGATAGTTTACTTTAGGCTGCTTCTGAAGGTGATAATCGAAATAAGTCTCAGGATTTTTGGACCCTACGACGTAGTGTTCTGTTGGCTCCAGTGGTGGACTTCCAGAGATGAAGGTAGTACCATTACCAAATTTATCACATCTCCATCTCTTGCAAAGGGACAAAACTGCTAAGCACTAAAGTCGCCCCTTATAATAGTTTCTCATGGATCATTAATTAATAATATACACGTGATAATTTTGAAATTTAACTTACTACGTGCAGCTATTCAGGGATATGTATGTCATCTGAGCCGGCCTTAACTGTACTATACCAGAAGAAGAAGAAGTGAGGGAAAATTCCAAACATGACCTCAAGTGTCTACTAATGTCAGTTGTTATGTCTTACGTGCGAAACGGAAGATCTTGCGATTAAAGCTTTTGTTTTTCTGTTCCAAAGTGGTGGAGAGTGGACAAATGATTGAAACAAATAGGCCAAATTCGACTGTAACATAGTGATTAAGGTGTCGAATTTTTACCCAATTTCCGACTTTGATCTTTCTCTTACTAGTAAGTTAAAAGGAATTAGACCCCAAGCCTTAATTAATTGGTATATCTTGTTTCTTGCACGGGTTAATTAGGAGTAGCAGCGGATCAGTCTTAGCTCAAGTGTTTGAATCATGATTTTTAGGGGTTTCTTTTCGATGGTGGTGTATTGATGTGTGGTATGTAAATCTCCGTTAACGTGGTATAAAGACGTTTCCAATGTCATATTCACAATGAGTAATGTTTCCAATGTCATATTCACAATAAGTAATGGTGATATCCTAAGATAGTGTGTCTTAAGTATATCAGAGTACGTTCTCTAGTGTGTTTAGGTCCCTCGAAGTCCTATGAAATCTTCTATCTGAAAAATTGTATTTTTGTTGTCTCCTATTTCACATTAGGGAAGTGGGTCCCACAATGTGACATATGAGTCCTGATGAAACACGATTTGCCCAAGGAAAGTTATCCCGATGCTACATGAATTCTATAACCCGGAATTGAGTTTACTTGACCCGGCTAACCTTACGTATTGAATCTGTAAGCAGAAACAAGAGTAATGCGAGGCTATCCCCCTGTTCCATTCCGACGCCCAAGTCAGTGAGATATAAGAGAGAAATATATTTGACCAAGTGCTAAAGCTGTCAGAAAAATGCGTACCTCAATCGGATGTGACTGATGAGTTTATATAGATTGGCTTTGAAATCTGTCAGTTGGGCTACCTCATTATGACCGGTTATGGTTATTAAGGGACGCCATGATTCCAACTCAATTAATAGAATTTAATGCAGGTATCACAGATACTAGCTTAAATGCTCTTGTAACGGACACCGGCTTAAATGCTCTTGTAACAAACGTTTGAACCTTTATTCCATTATTATTGTCTTAACTCCTTCTTATGATCAGCACAATATTCAAGACCATTTATGTCCAATTTGGGTAAGGTGACCGGACCCGGTAACTTATTTGGGTCTCCCGCCAAGACTGGGTAACGAGTGATTTGGGTCTTCCGTTAGGACCCGGCTGATGAGTGATCCGGGTCTCCCCCTTTAATGCCGCTTCTAACCCGGTTAGTGAATTTTACCAGCTAAACTTTTTCTCTCTTACCCCAGTTACTGTTTTAATGATCTATCCCCGAACCTTGTTTTATGCCTTTTACCTTTCTATAGCATCCATTTGGGCCTATTCTTTGTCTATTGGACCAAACTCAATATCCTACTTACTTTTAAACTACTTACTTTTAAACACACCAAGTCCCACCTTCCGTTATAAAAAAAGAAGACAAAGGTAGAACAAAAACAAGATTTGATCTCCTCCCAAGTGATTAATACTCTCTCATTCCCGTTCAAAGAATTTACTTTGTAATTCCAGTCAAACAGTATTACTAGTACTCCCTAAATCCCATCCAGACTAATCACAAAGTGGACCGTTTGAGTGGGACCCAAAATCCCAAATGGAAGAAAGAAAAAAAAAGAAAAAAGAAAAAAAAAGAGGAATTTGCTGAGCAATGAGAACCGCCAAATAAGTAACAGTTTGCTGTAATTAATGCTGTGGACCATACCTTGCAATTTCCTCCAATATATATATATAACTGATTAAATGGTGTCCTTGTTCCATCACAGAGTTCACTCCAACGTGTTACTACTAGAAAATGGAAATCCTCTATTTCTTACTTTCTATTTTGCCTACAATTTTTCTGGCGATTTGGGCATGGCGAATCGTAAACTGGGCTTGGCTGAAGCCGAAGAAGCTGGAGAAACGTCTCTGGCAACTGGGTCTCCGGGGAACTCCTTACAAGCTTCTGTTCGGAGATGTGAAGGAAATTCTCAAGATGGATGAAGAAGCTAGGTCGAAACCCATGAATCTTACCAACGACATCGTCCCCAGAATCTACCCTTTCATCCATAAAACCATCAAAGAATATGGTATGTATTGTTTCTTCCTTATTGTACGTTTTGAACTTTGCTGGTTCAATTAAGAAGTAAAATTTATGATGCTGCAGGTGAAAATTGCTACATATGGAGTGGACCAATTCCATCGTTGATTCTTATGGAACCTGAACTTGTAAAGGAGGTCTTGAACAAAAGTTTCCATTTTCTCAAACCCCCTAGTAATCCACTCACTAAACTCCTGTTGGAAGGACTTGCAAGTTACGAAAGGGAGAAATGGGCTAAGCATAGGAAGCTTATTAATCCTGCTTTCCAACTTGAAAGAGTCAAGGTATATTGTATACATATTACTGTTGTATTAGCTAGTTTATTGATGTTTGAAATAGAGTTAATTTCTCGATCCATTTAGCTCATGGTGCCGGCATTTTATACGAGCTGATGCGACATGTTGAATAAATGGGAGAAAATGGCCTTATCTGTTGATGAGGGGTCTTTTGAGTTGGATGTGTGGCCTTATCTTCAAACTTTAACCAGCGATGCCATTTCAAGAACTGCTTTCGGTAGCAACTATGAAGAAGAACGAAGGATTTTCGAACTCCAAAGAGAACAAACTGAGCTAAACTTGCAAGTTGCACGATCCGTTTACATTCCTGGATGGAGGTATAATTAAGACTTTTATCCCTCTACCTTTAGATTTGTGGATTTGTGGAACTTTGAATTATTCCGATTTTACACAGATTCGTACCAACTAAGAAGAACAGAAGGATGAAGGAAATTTTCAAGAAGGTGCAGTCATTGGTGATGGAGATTATAAACAACAGAGTAAAATCAATTAAAACAGGGGAAGCCCAGAATAGAGACCTTCTTGATCTACTGTTACAATCCAACTCGAACGAGATTGAACTTCGCGGAGACAAGAAATTTGGAATGAGCTTAAATGAAGTCATAGAGGAATGCAAGGTGTTATACTTGGCGGGACAGGAGACAACTTCTGTATTGCTCGTGTGGACATTGATACTACTCAGTAAGCATCCAAATTGGCAAGATCGAGCCAGAGATGAGGTTCGGCAGGTGATCTGAGATAAAAAAACCAATTTTGACGAGTTGAATCACCTAAAAGTGGTAATTAAGTGCTTAATTTCTTGTAGCATTAATTAAGGATCTTTTGTTTACAAATTAGTTACCTTAATTTCTGACATTTTTGCACAGATTACTATGATAATAAATGAGGTTTTAATGTTGTACCCACCAGCAGTGATGCTTGCTCTCAAACCTGAGGAAGAAACGAAACTAGGGAAACTTACATTACCTGCGGGAGTGCAAATCTTTTTGCCTGCAGTCTTTCTTCATCACGATCCCAAGATTTGGGCCGACGATGCAAGTGAATTCAACCCGGCGAGATTCAGCGACGGAATTTTGAAGGCGACGAATGGGCAGCTCACATATTTTCCATTTGGTTGGGGACCCCGGATTTGCATCGGACAAAATTTCGCAATGTTAGAAGCCAAACTGGCTCTAGCTATGATTCTGCAAAAGTTCTCCTTCCAGCTTTCTCCATCCTACGCTCATGCTCCACATACAGTGCTTACTCTTCAATACCAGCATGGTGCTTCGTTAATCTTGCGCAAATTGTAGTCCAAAATAATGATTTCAGTGTAATTGAAGGACTAAAGGAGTAATTAAATAAAGTTATGTATCAATGATCAAGATATTCTATGAAATGAAAAAAATTTGAGAGTTTATAGTAGTATTTTAATTAATTTGTATGTATTAAAAAAAAAAAATAGTACTCCGTAATAACCTACAGCGAGGAAAAACTTCAATTTTGGAAAAAATATTTCTACAACCAAACATTTTACTTTTTACTAAATTTTACATTTTCTTCTAAAATTATATTCACATCTTTTTTTTTTTCGAAAAATTGTACTTATATTATTTCAAAAGTAACATGATAATTAACTATTTTCTGCACAATTTTTAAAAAAATAATGATGAAACACAATCTGCCCTTAAGAAATATTGAACCTCCCAAACACGATTTACTGTTTATGTCCGTTGGATTGCATCTGTAACCGACGTTAGGCTTTAATGTCGGTGCAATTGCCATCGAGTTTTAATGCTGATGTAACGGACATCGGGTTTAATGCTATTGTAACCTCCATTCAACCATTAAACAATTAACGGTTATTCAACCATTAAATCAATAACAGCTTTGTCATTACCTCCTCTATTAAATGATATCGTCATTACTACTTGTAACTCCTGCTAATTTCCGGCATTCGGTACCAGCAACCTATTTCCGATCTTTGATACGTCACCCAACCAATACCGGCAAATTACGGGTACCAGTATAATTTGTAGTTTCGTGTCAATTATGGGCATTTTATTCTATCTAGGCCAAACCCAATTACCTGTTCACTTTTAGATACACGAAATAATTTTCTCCAAAAGTTTCTTTTATCTCCATAAAAAAAAACCCGTATTTGAATTCCAATCCAAATATAACCTTAAACTTTAGTAATACAATATTTTTCTTTTTAAAATGTGCCCGCTTTATTATTTAACTTAAAAAAGTCATTGTTGGTCATATCAGAATTTGAATAGTCAAATATATTGCAATAATGTAGGACACCTTCGATAAAACAGTTTGGATCCATTGAATGACCAAAAGTAATACTTTGAACATTTGAACAATCAATCAAATCATTATACTCCCTCCTTAACATAAAGCGTACTGTTGAAATAGTATAAGTGATAATTACCTCATTGTGTTTTAAAAATACCTTCATGATTTTGGATTAAATTGTCAGTTAAATAGTAACGGCCCTTTACTTGAATGCTCTATAAGTTGAGCGTGAAACAATTACATTACTAGATTATTCCCAAATTACCATTGTCATCATCAACTATCAGACGAATATGTAAGCGAAGAAAGAAGCAGAGAAAGAGGTGGAGCTGTGGACTCTGAAAGCAAAATTTTGGTCAAGCAAAGGGTGGGTTGGTGAAAAATTCCGGCGGTAGATCAAGGTAGGTTAGTTTACTTCTTTATTTTCCAATAGAATTTAGATAATTGGGCGACTATTGCTGAAATTCTCGTACACAATTTTGGGGAAAAGGTTTTGAGAAAGGGGTATCCATATTCTTCGACGGCGCCGCCTTGAAGTTCCGATGCAAAACTTTGCCACTGGCCGATACTGGAAAATCTGCAATGTTTAGATATAGAAACTTGCCAAACATCCAAGAACTGGATATCATAACGATTATAGGAAAACGCCACAGGCGCAGATGCAAACGAGGAATATGGAAGACATGAGAAAAACCTGCAATCTCCTTTCCCTTGGTTCCTCAATTTCTTCGTGAATTTTCTTTTCTTTTTCACTATCAATAGTTTTTTTTTTTTTTTTCCAACTTTTGATTGTTTTGTGGATTGATTGGCTTGATTCATAGCCTTCTCATATTTGTGATTGCTGATACATGTGATGCGAAAGTGCAGTTGTTTTGAATTAACATTAGTGGAATGCATTAATGAGGTGCTGTAATTGCATTGATAAACTCTTTCATCTATCAATGTTTTAGTGATTTTTTTATGCCGATTAGGGTGCTAGCAATGGCAAGTTTGTACTACAAAATGTCATGTCATGAACCCAACTCCTGAAATCAGGGGTTGGGTTCATGGGAATTGGCGGGCCCCACTAGTGTGGAGAGTGCAGCGTGTGAGGCTCACGCACGCGTGGGGCTGGGCCCCACGTGGCTGGTGGCTCTGCCACCAGCATATGTATTTTTTTTTTTTTTTATAAATTTTTTTTATTGTACCTGGCTTCTTTTAATTTTTTTTTCGTTTTCAAACTTGTGTAGTTTTAAATTCTTTTTTCCTTTTTTATTTTTTATAGTCGTTCAGCAACGGCTATAAAAAAATCATTCCTTTTTTTTTTTTTTAAATAAGTGTTATGTGCACTTTTTTTGGTCTTTTTTAATTTTATTTTTTATGGTTTATGGGTGCAATTTAACTATTCTTATATATATAATGTCGTGTTTGTTTGATGTATCTTTCTTAACTCGTCGTAGACGCATTTTTATGTGATGTATTTTTTTTTGAATATAACAGAATTTATGTAATATTTTCCTATTTATTTAATATTTTCACGTGCCTTATTTAATTATTTGTTTTTATGAAATTAAATTTAATATTTTGAGAAATTAAATTAAATATTTTGGGTAATTAAATTAAATTTATATTAAAAATAATAAATAAATATAGTATCAAAATAACATATATTAAATGTAAATAGATGTGTATATAGTGGGACCCGTGATGAAGTTGCTTTTGTAGGTTTATTGTTGTGGAGGATAGGTTGATAAAAGTGAATGAATTTTAACTTTTGATATAGCGCTGATGTGGCATGATATAATTGCTTTTCTGGGTTCACTATTGTTACCACCCTTATGACATGTAGTTGTTGGTTCAAATTATATTTAACTCCGATTGGTGGGTTTTTGTGGTCACATACGGTTCGGTCTTGGAAGAAATCATAGACAAAACTGTCGATGTTTTGGGTTGTTGGCTGAATGCTGAAGGTTGTACTGTAGTTTGTTATTTGATTTTTTTTATTTATTTTAAAATAAGGTTAATTTAGGTATTTTGCACCTTATTAATATAACATTGTTACAGTTGGATTTTTCTGTTCAAGTGACAGTTTAATCCAAAATCATGAGGAGGTAACAAGGTATTTTGAAACCGCAATGGAGTAACTGTCACGGACACTATATCACTAGGGGGAAATTATCATTTGCCCTATAAAGTACTTAATTCCTTCCATTAGAAGGGTACATTTTAGTCAATCTACAACTTATTATGAATGTCATGGTACAATACGTAAAATAGTTGATTTGACACTATTTATTCCATTTATATCTGATAGGTGTCGTTTTAGCTACCAAAAACATTTATAAGAAACTACTTAAAATTAGTATAGCAATAAGAAGGATCGTCTCCACAGGGACTAGTAATTTTATTTCTCCCGTTAATAAAAACACCTAGTTGAATAATAAATCCCAGTTAAGTTCATACAATTGATCACCGATGCAATATATTCATGCAAAGATAAATCAATAAGTTATGGTCACAGTGAATTCAAACTAGCCTTTCATAGACGTGTCAATAGTCTGTGAAGGTCCGACTAATAAGAAATCTACAGACATAACCCAATTCCCCCTTACTTTATCGACAATTATCGTGAATAAGCACAGACATAATTGCTACTCTAATTAATATAGAACAGGCAGGAAAAGCCGCCACCCATTAACTGTACCAACATCATTAATAATTAGGGAAACCTAATTTTAGTCATTCCTACCCGCCACCAGTTCAGAATTACTAACCTTTTACCCTGCATTACCTGAAGGTAACATTACCACTAATTAACCTATCCACTAAATGACATGAAGTAGAGAGACAGATTAATTGGCTCTACCCAAATTTAAACAAGTTGCACAGGCTTATATAAATTCAAGTAATAAAACTATACACCCAGAGTGAAAAGGAATTCATGCATGCATTACATGAAAAACGATTAGATCTCATAATTGTAAGAACAATGCTGATCAATGTCCAACTAGAAAATAAAATTAAACAATAAAGCTAAATTAAAGAAAAGAAAGAAACTTAACATAAAGAAAAGAAATTAATATTATAATGGAAAGAGGAGTAGTGGGAGCCGAAACTCCCCTGCGAGGGGTGTATGAATGATGATCTAATCGTACATATGAGCTCCCTATTTATAGAGAAAATTCTCCTACCAAATTTGGGAAAAGGAAACAACTAATTAACTTGTAGTGCAAGAAAACTATCTAACCAGATAAGGAAAACGAAATAGCCATAGGCGGCTAGAAAAAGAATAGGGACACAGCCCTACATTCAAGCAAATCAACCATCCATGCAATTTGGAATTGGAATCCAATTAGCTTGCTGCTCGGTTCATTCATGCGCAGCACTCCCTTTGATTAAACCAATTAAGGCCCTGTGTGGTATGATTTCCAAAACATGGTTTTGAGATTTATTTTGATTTTATAATATTAAAATTGTATTGGGAATGTAAAAAGGTGTATTGAAAATGATAAAAAATTATTATAAAATTAAAATGAATCTCAAAACACGGTTTTGAGAATGAAAACAAATAGGGCCTAAATGTCCAACTTGGGCTGGGTATTTGGGCTGCAATTATTTATTCAAAACACGGTTTTGAGAATGAAAACAAATAGGGCCTAAATGTCCAACTTGGGCTGGGTATTTGGGCTGCAATTATTTATTCAAAATTAGGGTCAATTACTTAGGACCTGTTCTTTAGCACAGGTCTCAGACCTAGGTTGAGGGGTTTTGGGTCTGCAACCAAAAAGTAGCCCAAAATGGGGTAGACCCATGTTTCGCATATATGGACTCAAACCCAGGTCTCAGTCCAAACCCCCCCCCCAGAAACGGCATTCTCATTATTGCTACATTCTTTCTCCCCCAAATCCCCACCCACGCCACTGTACTCCTCCCCGCCCGACACCTGAAATTCTTCTTCTTCCTCCTCCGGACCTCCGCCCTTCTTCTTCTTCTTCTTCCCGCCTCCGCCTCCGCCGGCAACCTCATCTTCTTCTTCTTCCCGCCGGCGAATCCTCCGCTCTTCTTTTTCTTCGCGGCACCGACAGTTGAAGAAGGCAACCTCCTCTTCTTCCTCCTCCTCCTCTTCTTCTTCTTCTTCCTCCTCCGCACTCAAGCCCTCTTTTTTTGTAATTAGAATTTAAAATTCAAACATTAATTCACATCCCATTTTGGAGATTTGGGGAAATTTGGAATATGCGTTTCCAAATTGACATGAAATAAAAGAAGAAGAAGAAGAATTGGATTTTTAGGGTTTAGGCTGGCGGTGGTGGCGGTGAGACGGCGCCTACGACTGTGAGGCGGCGGCAGTGGTGAGGCGGCGGAGGGGCAGACCGGGTGGTGGTGGAATATACGTTTTAAGTTTTGAGTTCAACCCATTGTTTCTTTGTTTTGGGCACAAACCCATTTGAACTCAACCCAAGCTAAAGAACATACCCTTAACCCAATGCATGATTGAACTACTCACTTCAGCAGCCCAAACAATCAATTAGGGCTGACTTATTCTTGTAGTCCAGATAACAATTGTCCAGCCTACTTCAAATCCATTCTGCCCAACTACAGATATCTCAGCTTCTGAAATCTTCTGGTACTATTCATGCGTCTGTTTGGGCAATTTAACATTGTTTTTGCTCTTTTTGCAACTCTTATTTCTTTCTGCCTTGCTGTCTAAAACATGTGCTTAACACAGAAAAATACTCCAAATACCCAGTGAAATAGGTCAAGAAACACTAAAAGTAAACAACATAATGACACCTATCATCATTACTTATTAAGTATTGTGTAATTGTAAATCACACATAGTTATATTAGTGAGGGCATGAGGAGTAAAAAAAAAAAAAAAGTGGACTCTCTATAAAATTTAGGAGTACTGGCAGTGTGATAGAATTGAAATTTCACTTTTACCCTTTAAAACATATTAAAATTTTTGTGCGATAGAAATGGATAGGATCTTTTGGACCAAGAAAGGTTAACTTTCATACATGTAGAACTTATTATGAATGTTAATGTGCACTACCTAAAATATCTAATTTGACATAATTTGTTTCATTTATGTCCTTACTTTTAAGTATGTGTTTATTGTGGACAACAAATAATTATATTAGTAAGGGTAAGAGGAGTAAAAATTTTAAAAATTGAATATTTTATTGGAAAAAATAATAATTTTAAAAGTGACTATTCTAAAACGAAAATATCATATAATATGAAATAATTTACTAACTACATATATAATTTATCAAAATTAAAACCAACATACCATTGACATTTTCTTGGATATTCCATTGCAATCTCTCAAAAAGAAGACAAGTGTCGAGTCTTGATTCCAGAACCAAAAATGTTAGGTGGGTCTTGTGTTAATTTAATGGGTAAATTATAAAATACCTCCCTAAACTTTGTCTAAATTATCAAGTAGACGTTAAAATATTAAAAGTTACTCACAAAGTTTGATATCTTTTTAAATATTACCAAACTACCCCTGATTTTGAAGCAATTAAATTTGACTGTACAGGATCCCATATGGTAATTTTAACCTTGATTAGAAGGTGGCTAGAGTTTGGTGGGTTGTGAAATTATCGTGAGAAATGGAATGCTCACTTAAATACTATTTATAAGGGTACAAACAAGAAATACACAATAACTAGAGAAAAAAAAAAAGTGGCTATAGTTGAGAAACAAATATCTCCTACAAAATTATACTTTTTTCATCTAAGTTTAAAAATGTACTCTCTCTGTCCCACTCAAAGAGTCCACTTTGAAATGTGTATAACTTATTATGGATTGTGAGGTACAACACCTAAAATAAGTAATTTATTACCATATTTTTCACTTATATCCTTACTTTAAAAGTAAGGGTTAATTGTGAACTACACATTATTATATTAGTAAGGATATGTAATGTAAATAAATTCAAAGTAAACTCTTTAAATGGGACAAATTTTTTTTTTTTGAAAGTGGACTCTTTAAATGGGACAGAGGGAGTATAACTTATTATGGGTGGTAATGTAAAATACTTAAAATAAGTAATTTAGTAATATATTTTTTACTTATTTCCTTACTTCATAAGTAAGGGTTAATTATTGAGCACACGTTATTATATTAGTAAGGGTATATAATATAAACAAATCTAAAGTAAACCCTTTTAATGGGACCATTTTTGAAATTAAGTTGACTCTTGGATTGAGACGGAGAAAGTATATTATATTATACCTCTTGTATGGATTAATTATTAAGAATATAATCAAATAATACTTAATTACTAAGCAAAAGAAAAACTAATCAAGAAAAGGACCATTTAATTAGCATTATCTAATTGCTTGACATGGAAACTTGTGCATATGGTGATGAAGATAATTTTTTTTTTTTTTTAAGCGTGGGATTGGTTACAAATTTTATTGATTGCAGAAAATAAAAATAGAAAGGAAACCAAACACAACGGTTTACATTTTATGTCCTATTTTGTTTAGTTTTCTATAATCTATTTTAGGCTGCTTCCGAAGTCGATACTTAAAATAAGTATTCGCTGGCTCGTGCTTTTTAAGCCCTATAATGTGGTTCTCTGTTTCGTCTTCAAAGTCGTCTTCGTCATCAGTTCCCGGGGCCAATAAGCTGTCTCCCCTCATCTTCCCAGGGGGATGAAGATAATGTTACAAAATTTTGAGACCATTGAAAATCCGACCGGTTTCTTATTGTTTTCTAGCATTATAAAGTGAAATCTTCTTATGGAATAGATGGAGTATAAAAGAAGATCAATTAATACGGAGTAGGGTTGTTCACTTGACCCGCGGATCAGGTCGGATTTCGCGGATCCAATCCGATCCAAAATTTCGGATTGGATCGAATCGGATCAGCAAATTTTTGGATCTGTATGGTTTCCGGATCAGTTCGGATCGGATCGGTTCTCATCCGGACTGATCCGAAACTTTTAAAAAAAATTTAAAAAAATTCTAAGGGTGTTCCTCCGGCACCCTAAATTTGCAAACCTTTCTCACTTCACCCAAGTCCCTCATTCTCTGTGTTCCTGCGCCAAGCTTGTGCTTGATGCTATGAACCTTATCTACCTAACAATAGCTTCTTCCTCCTATCAACTAACCATTTTACCTCTTTTCTGCAGCTGATCTCTCCATCTAGGTTTCAACCAGTAAATTTTTTCCTCTTTGGTGCCGTTGATTAAACCTTTATTTGTCCCTGATGTAAGTTCCTTGAACAATTAAGAGGTACGAACCTTTGTTTAAGAATCTTACCTTTGAAAAGGGTACCTGCAGTGCTTTGCTTTAATCTTTTAGGCATTATCGGCGATGAGGAGACCCGGTAAAAGCCATGTGAGCTGTTCTGTTTAGCATTGTTCTTCGTGTTCTTCCAAGAATTCATCTCGCGTTAATGAAGACAAGATTTTCAAAAAGCAGACCCTGGGAAGAGTTGCGTGGTGGATGTGATTTGTTTTCTCTCCATGGTAGAAAATTTTGCAATCCTTCCAAGGCCTCCAATCAGTATTTTTTTTGGATGGAATATGATAGATCTAATT
The DNA here is from genome assembly GCA_016801395.1 of Leptodermis oblonga. NCBI lineage: Eukaryota > Viridiplantae > Streptophyta > Magnoliopsida > Gentianales > Rubiaceae > Leptodermis > Leptodermis oblonga. The sequence continues at coordinate 8,266,321 of CM028758.1, forward strand.
GAAAAAGGAAAGGAAAAAAAAAAGAATTTGGATCGGGTCGGATCGGATCCGGCTTCCAAGGCCTTGAATCAGGTATTTTTTTTTTTGGATAAAATTTGATGAGATCTAATTGGAAAAGGAAAGCAAAGAAAAGAAAAAAAAAAGGAAATTATGATCGGGTCCGATCCGAGCCTAACTGACCCGATCCGAAGAGAGCATGATCCGAAGCGATCCGAAACTGATCCGAACCGTTCGGATCGGATCGGATCGGATCGGGTCAGGTCGGTACGGGTCGGATATCAGCATTTGAGCAGCCCGAATACAAAGTAATATAATAATTTTATTTATTTCATTTATTGAAATGTGTAATAAGACACTTATTTAAGGCAAAAATATTTTTCAAATGAGATACTTATTTAGGGACGGAAGAAGTACTCCATTCTTCAACAAAGTGTTTTCAATTACTATAGACATGGGTAAATTAAATAATTTATACTTATTTTTAACTAAAGGGCGAATCACATTTACCTCCATAAATTTTAGGTATAACTATGAATTCATTATTATTGTTTGAAATATATAAATAACTTCCTAAACTTGGGATTTACAATTAGGGGTGTTCACAAAAACCGCCAAACCGGTAACCGGACCGAAAACCGAACCAGCTAAATCGGTTATTATCGGTTAACCGGTTAATCGATTTTAATCGGTTTTGGTTAACGGGTTATAAACGGTTAACCGGTTCGGTTTCAATTTTGGATTTGTTGTTATCGGTTAAACCTGTATATATAGACTATTATCTTTTTTTTTTTTTTTTTTTACTTTTATGTGAGAGTTTATTTACTTATGAATTATAATTAACATGTCTAATAAACTTATGATTCTCCAAATTTATTTCATTCTTTTCTATTATGATTCATATGCATAAAAGTGTTAAAATAAAATACATGAATAAATTTGTGTTAGAGATTTTGTAAAAATTAAAATACTATAGCTATCTTAAAGATATAATAATATTTTAATTCATTATTTTTTATTATTTCACATTCATTTATATTTTCTAATACACTTGTGATAATCACGTAAAAAAAATTATATTTGTTCAAAAATAAAAAGAAAGTAAAAAATAAAGGAATTTTTTTATCGGTTAAACCGGTAGACCGGCCGCTAAACCGGTTAACCGAAACCGGTCAACCGGTAACTTTATCGGTCGGTTAACCGGTTTTGATTAAAATTATCAAAACCGGTACTAACCGGAACCGGTTGACCGGTTAACCGGCTAACCGACCTGTTGAACGCCCCTATTTACAATTAACCCATACTTACAAAATGAGGACACAGAAAGAACAAAATGGTATTAGATTAGTTATTTTAGTTGTCATACTTTAACATCCATAATAAGTTGTATGAAAGTTGACTATTTTAATAAATCGACTTAAGTAACCGTAAAAGAAAAAAGTTATATAATATGTGGAATTAGAACAGTGGGTGAAGATTTTTAATTCAAAAAGGGAAAATTAAAATAAAATAAAAAATACATATACAATTGGGCAGTATAAAAATTTAAAAAATATTTAAATAATTATTGATAAAAATATAGAAATTAAAATTTGCATTCATAATTTCAAACCTCAAATGGAAAGATGATTTTTACCCAGTCAAACAGAATTATATCAAGATCAACTGCCCCAAACAAGGACATCATTCCTTAACTTGCAAGAAAACATTTGGCTGTATATAAATACAGAGTTCACTCCAACAACACTGGTGGTAGAGTAATTGAACTAGAACTAGAACTAGAACTAGAAAGAAAATGGAAATCCTCTGTATCTTACTTACTGTTTTGCCTACAACTTTTCTGGCGATTTGGGGGTTATGGCGAATCTTGAACTGGGCGTGGCTAAAGCCGAAGAAGCTGGAGAAACGCCTTCGGCAACAGGGTCTCCGGGGAACTCCTTACAAGCTTTTGTTCGGAGACGTCAAGGAGATTCTGAAGATGCGCGAAGAAGCAAGGTCAAAACCCATGAATCTTACCAATGATATCCTCCCCAGAGTCTCCCCCTTCTTCCACAAAACCCTCAAAGAATACGGTATGTATTAATTTCTGGAGTAATTATTCAAAGTTTCCCCAATTAATTTATGAAAGTTCAGGTGAAAATTGCTACATATGGGCTGGACCTAATCCATGCTTGATTCTTGTGGAGCCTGAGCTTGTAAAAGAGGTCTTGAACAAAAGTTTCGATTTTCTGAAGCCTCCGGGTAATCCATTGACTAAACTCCTTGCGGAGGGACTAGCTAGTTATGAAAAGGATAAATGGGCAAAACATAGAAAGCTTATTAATCCTGCTTTACAACTTGAAAGACTCAAGGTATATACATCGATCTCCCTTTTTCTGAACTTCCCTTTGAATTAGTTTCTTGATGTTTGAAATTGAGTTAATTTCTCCATCCATTGTAGCTCATGGTCCCAGCGTTTTATACGAGTTGTTGCGATATGTTGAATAAATGGGAGGAAATGGCCCCTGTTCATGATGAGGGGTGTTTTGAGTTGGATGTGTGGCCTTCTCTTCAAGCTTTAACCAGCGATGCGATTTCAAGAACTGCTTTCGGTAGCAACTATGAAGAAGGACGAAGGATTTTTGAACTCCAAAGAGAACAAATTGAGCTAATCTTGCAAGTTGCACAATCAGTTTACATTCCTGGATGGAGGTTATTATTAAGACTACTATATATGATATGATATATTTCTCCCCCTCTGCCTTCAGATTTGTAGGACTTTGATTTGTTCTAATAATTTTACACAGATTTGTACCAACTAAGAAGAACAGAAGGATGAAGGAAATTGCAAAACAGGTGCAGTCATTGGTGATGGAGATTATAAACAACAGAGTGAAATCAATCGAAACAGGCGAAGCTCGGAATGGAGATCTCCTTGATATACTGTTGGAATCCAATTCCAGGAAAATTGAACATGGTGGTGACAAGAAATTTGGAATGAGCTTAAATGAAGTCATTGAGGAATGCAAGTTGTTCTACATAGCGGGACAGGAGACAACTTCTGTCTTGCTTGTGTGGACATTGATACTTCTGGGTAAGCATCCAGATTGGCAAGATCGAGCCAGAGATGAGGTTAGGGGGGTGATTGGAGATAAAAAGCCGAATTTCGAGGATTTGAATCACCTAAAAGTTGTAAGTGTTCTTTTGTTGATTTGATTAGTTTCCTTGAGAATCTTGGAATGGGCTCATAGTTTCCTTTCATTTTGTACAGATTACTATGATCATAAACGAGGTTCTAAGGCTATATCCACCGGGAGTGGTGCTTTCTCGCAAGACTGAAGAAGAAACTAAACTAGGAAAACTTACATTACCTGCGGGAGCGCTCATCTTTCTACCTGCATTCTTTCTGCATCACGACCCCAAAGTTTGGGGCGATGATGCAAGTGAATTCAACCCAGAGAGATTCAGCGACGGAATTTTGAAGGCGACGAAAGGGCAACTCACATATTTTCCATTTGGTTGGGGACCCCGGATTTGCATCGGACAGAATTTTGCAATGTTAGAATCTAAAATGGCGCTGGCTATGATGTTGAAGCAGTTTTCTTTCGAGCTTTCTCCGTCTTATGCGCATGCTCCGTTCACAGTGCTTACTCTTCAACCCCAGCATGGTGCTCCCTTCATTTTGCGCAAATTACAGTCCAAAGATGCATATATATAAACATTGTACTTGGGATCATGAAAATAATGGTTTTGGTGTATATTTATGCTTTCTACATAGAAGGGTTTCTTCTTTATGATTAATTTGTGAATTCAGATCCAGTACTTTAATAGCTGCATGTTGCTTTAGCATAACACTTGATGACTTGATGTGTATGTCATGTAGTTTTAAGATGAGACTATGATTTGAGAGGTTTGCATACTAATTATTGACAAACAATGGTTTGAATGTTGGACAAACGATGTCTTGACCTCTATACTTAGATACATGTATTTTCTTTTCTACATATATTTTTATTACCTAAGGAGCTAAATTAATAACCGCGATATATTAATAGTTACATTCTATATATCAGGAGGCTAAACTAGACACATGAAAATCAAATGATATATGTGATATATGATACATTAGATGGTATATGTGATGCCCAATACATCAGTAACTACTCTTGTAATTGTGATATTTTAGAGGCTAAACTTGATATGCGTGTCATTTGATCGTTAAACACGTCAAGTACAAGTTTTTACAACCACAAATGTTCCCGAAGAAGTGAGGCAAACTGTCAGAAAATTCCAAAATCGACCTCATTTGTCTTCTATTGTGAGTTGTTATCATAGATTAATCTCATACGTACTTTTATAGCTTGTTTCTTGCACAGGTTAATTAGGAAGATTACAATCTCGTAAAAAAATCATTTTACAATTGATTAATGACTTATGCAATTGCGTATACAATGACATAAACGAGCAACAGTTTGCTGTAATGCTGTGGACCATACCTTGCAATCTCCTCCAATATATATATAAAGGATTAAATGGTATCCTTGTTCCACCACAGAGTTCACTCCAACACCAATAGTACTACTAGAAAATGGAAATCCTCTATATCTTACTTTCTATTTTGCCTACAATTTTTCTGGCGATTTGGGCATGGCGAATCGTGAACTGGGCTTGGCTAAAGCCGAAGAAGCTGGAGAAACGTCTCTGGCAACAGGGTCTCCGGGGAACTCCTTACAAGCTTCTGTTTGGAGATTGTCAAGGAAATTCTCAAGATGGATAAAGAAGCAAGGTCTAAACCCATGAATCTTACCAATGATATCGTCCCCAGAATCTCCCCGTTCATCCAGAAAACCATCAAAGAATATGGTATGCATTTCTATCTTGTCCTCTGTTTCAAGAAGTAAAATTTCTCTGTTCTTATTTGAGTTGAATTAAATGAAGGTGAAAATTGCTACATATGGACGGGACCAACGCCATCGTTGATTTTTATGGAACCTGAACTTGTAAAGGAGGTCTTGAACAAAAGTTTCAATTTTCTCAAGCCTTTAAGTAATCCACTCACTCAACTACGTATCCGAGGACTTGCAAGTTATGGAAGGGAGAAATGGGCAAAACATAGGAAGCTTAGTAATCCTGCTTTCCAACTTCAAAAAGTCAAGGTATATTCATCTTCTTTTTTCTCTGATCTGTATTGTTGTATGAATTAGTTTCTTGATGTTTGAAATTGAGGTAATTGCTCGATCCAATTTAGCTGATGGTTCCAGCGTTTTATACAAGTTGTCGCGATATGTTGAATAAATGGGAGAAAATGGCCCATGCTCAAGAGGCGTCTTTTGAGTTGGATGTGTGGCCTCATCTTCAAACAGTATCCAGCGATGTGATTTCAAGAACAGCTTTCGGTAGCAACTATGAAGAAGGACGAAGAATTTTCGAACTCCAAAAAGAACAGACTGAACTTGTATTGGGAATTGCACGATCCTTTTACATTCCGGGATGGAGGTAATTAATTAAGACTACACTATCCCTCTAGCTTTGGATTTCTGGAATTTACACTAACTTGTTTTCCTATTTTACACAGATTTGTACCAACGAAGAAAAACAGAAGGATGAAGGAAATGGTGATGCAGGTGGATTCATTGGTGATGGAGATTATAAACAACAGAGTAAAATCAATGAAAACAGGGGAAGCCCCGAATGAAGACCTTCTTGATATACTGTTACAATCCAATTCCAAGGAGATTGAACTTCGCAGAGACAAGAAATTTGGAATGAGCTTAAATGAAGTCATCCATGAATGCAAGTTGTTCTATTTCGCAGGACAGGAAACAACTTCTGTCTTGCTCGTGTGGACATTGATACTTCTGAGTAAGCATCCAGATTGGCAAGATCAAGCCAGAGATGAGGTTAGGCAGGTGATCGGAGATAAAAAGCCGAATTTCGACGATTTGAATAACATAAAAGTGGTAATTAAGTGCTTTCTTGCTGCACTAATTAAGGATTTTTTTTGACAAATTAGTAGTTTAATTTCTGACACTTTTGCACAGATTACTATGATCATAAACGAGGTTCTACGGCTGTATCCACCAGTAGTGATGCTTGGTCTCAAAACTGTGGAAGAAACTAAATTAGGAAACCTTACACTACCTGCGGGAGTGCAAATCTTCCTGCCTGCAGTCTTTCTGCATCACGACCCCAAAATCTGGGGCGACGATGCAAGTGAATTCAACCCCGAGAGATTCAGCGACGGAATTTTGAAGGCGACGAAAGGGCAGCTCACATATTTTCCATTTGGTTGGGGACCTCGGATTTGCATCGGACAAAATTTCGCAATGTTAGGAGCCAAAATGGCTCTAGCCATGATTCTGCAGGGATTCTCCTGCGAGCTTTCTCCATCCTACGCTCATGCTCCATACGCAGTGATTACTTCGCCACCCCAGCATGGTGCTCCGATAATTTTGCGCAAATTGTAGTCTAAAAAATTGATTTCAGTGTAATTGGAGGACTAAAGGAGTAATTAAATAAAGTTATACATCAATGATCAAGATATTCTATGTTATAAGTCTTTTCACTTGAGAAGATTATGAATTTGAAAGAATATTGCATTTACAGAGACTTAACAAATATTCTTATATATTGATATGGTAGTAAAATAAAAATAGCAAGAATAAATCTTTTTATGAAATAAAATAGCTAGGCTTCGTTTGTTTTCATCATTTTTAGGAAAAACTTCAACTTTTTTAAAAAAATCTTTACAATCAAACACTTTATTTTTTTTAAAAATCAAAACTCAATTTTTTCTCCAAAATTATACTCAGATCTTTTCTTTTTTAAAAAAAATAAAAAAATATACTCATATTATTTTTAAAAATAACATGATCATTAACTATTTTCTACACAATTTTTAAAAAATAATTTTCTCCAAAAGAAATTCCATCTGCAAGAAAAAATCTCGTATTTGAATTATAATCCAAACATAACCTTAAACTACTTGTATCGTAAACATTTAGTAATGCAATAGTTTTCTTTTAAAAATTTGCCCACTTTATTATTTAACTTAAACAAAAGTCATCAGGGCAGATTGTGTGCACGGCTAGCATCTATTTGGGGTATTAAACGAGTTACCAAGCGGAGGCTTTAGCTCCGCTGTTTGGTCTCTCAATTTGTGTAGAAAAGGCTTCCATTCAATTCAGGTGGACAGTGATTCTCAGGTTCTTGTTGGAAACATAGCGAGACAATCAATGCCATGGAGATCTGCAGCAATCATGAAGGATATCCATAAGCAGAAAACATCCTTGGGAGTAGAGCAACTTTTAGCCCTATTTTTAAAGAAGCAAATGCAGTTGCGGATACTCTGGCCACTCTGGCTAGTACTATTCAAATCACACAATTTTTCACACATGTTTCGTTACCTAGTGACATTAGGGGCCTTGTGACTCTTGATGCACGTAGCTTTCCATACATACGTTAGATTTGACTTTAGTTTGTATTAGCTTTCTTGCTTTATCATTTGCATCATGCATATTGTATTTTCGGAGGTAAGGTTCATTATGTCCACTCGATTTTTGCAACGTTTTATATTTAATAAAGAGTCTACATACTCCTCAGCCACTTAATCAGCTATTACCAAAAATAATAATAATAATAAATAATTTAAAAAAAGTCACTTTTTGTCATATCATAAATTTGAATAGTCAAATACATTGCAATAACGTAGGTCATCCTTTGATGAAACAGTCGTCATCCATTGAATGGCCAAAAGTAATAATTTTGAAACATTTGAACAATCAATCAAATCAAAATCATTATATTTCCTCCCTTCGGACTCTTGAAATAAAATAGAACAAAATAATTTATCAAAAATAAAATCAACATTTTTGACATTTTGTTGGATATTCCATTGCAATATCTCAAAAAGAAGACAAGTGTCGAGTCTTCATTTCTAAGGCCCTATTTGGTAAATAGACTCAAACCATGGTTTGAGTCTTCTTTTGATTTTTTAACAGTTTTTCGTCATTATCAATAAGTATTTTTATATTTTCAATATATCTTTTTACATTTCCAAAGTAATTTTAGTATTATAAAATCAAAATGAAACTCAAATCATGGTTTGAGTCTCTTTACCAAACAGAACCTAAACCAAAGCTCAAATCCAATACGGCACTACATATTTCTTTCCAGGAAACCAGAATCCAATGGACCTAGTACAAGGATACATCGTTTTCAATGTTTAATTACAAACCTGTCAAAACATGAAACAAGAGATATTAGGTGGGTCTTGTGTTTAATTTAAGGAAAAATAACATTTTTAGTCCCTTGCGTTTAGACTTGTGGCAGTTTTAGTCCATTTTATTTGTCTGTGGTGATTTCGATCCCTTTTGTTTATCACTGTAGTAGTTTTAGTCTCATTTACTTGTAATTGAAGATTGAATATGTCACTTGGGGTATTTTTACAAAATTTATAAATTTTGGGTTAAGACATGTATTGTAAAATTAAAAATTTGCACTTTTGATAGCCTATATTAACTAAAAAATTTTTAAAATGCATTTTTTTCATGCGCATTTTTGATACCCAAAAGTTCAATTTTTTAGTTTTACAGTTCATGTCTTAACCAAAATTTTTAAATTTTGTAAAAATGCCCCAAGTAACTTGTTCAACCTTCAATTATAGATAAAGGGGACTAAAACTACTATAGTGAAAAACAAAATGGACTAAAACTGTCCCAAGTCTAAACGTAAGGAATAAAAAATGCCAATTTTCCTTTAATTTAATGGGTAAATTACAAAAAACTCCTTATATTTTGTCCAAATTATTAAGTAGACGTTGAAAATTTAAAAATTACTCACAATCTTTGAGATCTGATAAACTATAACCAAACTACTTCTGAATTTGGAGCAAATTTTACTACACAAGAACCCATTGGTAATTCTGACCTTGATTGGGAGGTTGTAGAGTTTGGTGAGATCTTGTACGTTGATTAGGTGGTGACAATCTGGCGACAATGATGGCAAACTAAGATAAACATATATCTAACGGAGAACGCAGAACAAAATGTCAGAGGGAACGACCTTAATGACAATTCCCCCCCCCCCCCCCCCCCCCCCCCGTGTCTTTAAATAAAATACATACTACAAATGTATCAAAATAACCATAATAATATATGTCCCAAAAAAAAAACCTTAATGAGAAAAATAAAAGCAAAGAAATACTAGTAAAACAATTATTTATTGCTGCCTGAAAAATCAATCCCGGACACGCTAGTAAGAAGAGATAATTGTGTTCTACGTGCCCTAGTAGCTTGAAAATGTTACTGCATCGGTCGGTCGGGAAGTGAATGGAAGAAATGTTAGGCGTGATTGAATTGGGTGTAAATTGATTTAGGGTATCATTATGTTTAAATTGGGGAGGGGTTTAGTTGCAATCCTCATTTTTTAAAAAGGCCCTTTATGTTTTTATTTTTTACTTTTAACCCCTTAGTATAACGATGTCACTTTATTAAGGGAAAAAAGAAAAGTTCGGAAAAGAAAGAGAGAAGGGCGGGGCGGAGCCGAAGGATAGTAATACTACTACCCTTCGCTCCATGACAAAGGCGGGGCGGCGGCACCCCCCGCCCCTCCCTGTCTCTGCCGCTACATGTATTGCGCATGTATGATAACCTCAGGAGTATCATTAGGTATTGAAGTATCGCGTACTGTTTTTAGGTGTTCATATATTGAGTTTAACTGCTGAAACATTGTAACTATGTTAAAACACCAATAAGTCTGTACTAAAAGAAAAGATGTAGATTAAATTTAATCGCTGAAATATTGCCTATCGAACTAGACACTCCCTCTTCAAAAAAATATATTTCAGGACAAGTAGTCACTATTCTTTTAATTTCCTCTGATTCAAAAAAAAAAAGAGACAAAAAAATTCAACTCTCGTTCATATTCCTGATCAGGATAAGCTCGACCCCACCAAAAAAAAAAAAAATCAAAGAGCTTGGCTTACGCACAAGTGAAAACCTCACTGGTCCAACTGTCCTTAAATTCCACAAATAAAATGAAAACAGCAATTTGCCAATCAATTCAATTCTTACTTCTTAGTCTTCTGACAAAGAGAAAGGAACATTCCTAGTGATTTCTTCCTTTAATTTCCTCCCCCCCACCCCCCTTTATAGTCTCAGTAAATTTGGCATCATCCTCGCCGTCACAACTTTAGGCTGATCAATGGAAACTTTCTACAGCTTCATTTTGCTTCTGTGCACTGGTATTTTGCTTCTGACAGGGGCATGGAGAATCTTGAACTGGGCCTGGTTCCGACCGAGGAAGCTGGAGAAGATGCTCCGGCAGCAAGGTGTCGGAGGAAACCGCTACAAGTTCTTGTTTGGAGACATGAAAGAGATGGCCAACAGTGTCAAACAAGCAGAATCGAAGCCGATTCCTTTCACCAATGATATTGTCCCAAGAATTTTGCCCTTCTTCAATACAATCATCCACAACTATGGTATGTTAACAAATTGCATATGTACACTTTGATATATAAATTCTAGGATTTTTATAAAAGGATAGCTCGATGCATAGAAACTCGATCCCAAATGTATTGGGACGGATGGGCTATTAAGGTCTGAAATATGAAAATTTTATCTTATATTTCTATAAGAGTGTTTCTGCAACTTGAATCCGTAACCTCAGTTTGCATTTACCATTATGCCCGGGTATCTTAATGTTCAAGCATTTTTATGATTATGATGATCAAGGATTTGTTCATGTGCTTCTCAAAAAAAATATAAAATTTGAGACATATAGTACTCCTCCGTCCCACTAAAAGAGTTCAGTTTCAAATTTATTTTTGTCTCATTAGAATAATCTACTTTTTTATTTCTTTACTTATCATAGTCTTACTAATATAATTATACGTAGTTCACAATAATCTCCCATTAGAAAGTAAGGACATTAGTGAAAAAATGGTGAAAAATTACTTATTTTTGATGTTGTATTTTGTTACCCACAAAAAATGGTACATCCTCCAAACTAGACTCTTCTAATGGAACGGAGTAGTAGTTTTATTAAGTTTGACTTAGGAGTTCAATAGCATGGATGTTATAAGATGGCTGTAATTTTTGCAGGAACAAGTTCAATAGCATGGATGGGACCAAGCCCTGTATTGCTTATCACTGACCCTGAATTTATAAAAGAGGTATTGTCCAAAAATTATATCTATCAGAAGCCAGAGAATAATCCCATGGGCAAGCTGCTAGCAGAAGGAGTTGCTACATATGATACAGATAAATGGGCAAAACATAGAAGAATTATCAATCCTACTTTCCATCTTGAGAGATTGAAGGTGACAATCAGCTTTTAGACTTGCAAATTTTCATTTCTGAACCCGAATCACCAGACTTATAAGATTTGGATTTGGTTGTTGACAGTATATGGTGCCAGCATTCTATTTAAGTTGTTATGAGATGCTAAGCAAATGGGAGGAAATTACCTCGCCGGATGGATCGCTTGAATTGGATGTGTGGCCTAATTTGAAAACTTTGACTGGCGATGTGATTTCAAGAACAGCGTTTGGTAGCAGCTTTGAAGAAGGGCGCAAGATATTTGAACTTCAAAAGCAACAATCTGATCTTTTCGAGGAAGCCATCAGATCAATTTATGTTCCAGGATTGAGGTAGCAACTCAGACACCATTATTATTATAAGCAATATTAGAAATATGACTCTTTTAGTGGTAACATTGTCAAAGACAGTTTGGGGGGGGGGGGGGGGGGGGGGGGGAGACAATGTTTATGCTGATTTTTAGTTCATTTTCACACAGTAACATTATTATTTATGCAGATTTTTGCCGACTAAAAGGAATAAAAGAATGAAGGAAATTTACCAGGAAGTGCACTCATTAGTAGTGAACATTATACATAAAAGACTAAACGCAATGCAAGAAGGAGAAGCTGCTAGTGATGACTTGCTAGGCATTTTATTGGAATCCAATCTCAAGGAGATCCAACAAAATGGAAATGACAAACTTGCAATGACTTCTGAAGAAGTCGTTCAAGAATGCAAGCTGTTCTATTTCGCAGGATACGAGACATCGGCAATCTTGCTTGTTTGGACTCTAATTTTGTTGAGCAAACATCCAGACTGGCAGGCCCGAGCAAGGGATGAAGTCCTGCAGGCTCTTGGCAGTAAAAAGCCAGATTTTGATGATCTAAATCAGCTGAAAATTGTAAGTTTTCTCAGTAATAATAAAAATAAATAAGAAATGGTTTGTTCTTGTATTAATTGCACTTTAACTCTTGTATTTGGGGTTAGTACCTAAGAAAGAATAATGCAGCAATACAGGGGAGCCTGAAGAATGACTGTTATGTATTCTATCCGTTTCATATAAAAAGTCTTGTTTTTAATACTGTTTTCAGTATTACAAACACGACACTTTTAGTAGGACGAAAACAGTACATATTTCTCTTAGAATATGGTTCCTCTCAAGATAAAATCCTCTGCTTTTGAGACCATATTATTTGTATTTGGTAGGTGACTTTACTCTCTCCATCCCATACAAAAATTTTATTAGAAATAGAACTCTTTTAGTTGAACAGATGGAGTATATATTTTTCTTAGAATATGGTTCCCCTAGAGATAAAATCCTCTGCTTATAACACCATATTATGTGTATTTTCATAGGTGACTATGATTCTTTACGAGGTTCTGAGGCTATATACACCTGGAGTGATGAATGCCAGAAGGGTAAGTGAAGACACTAAACTGGGTGAATTACATCTACCGAGTGGCCTAATGATATTCCTACTTCCGATACTGGTGCATCATGACACTGAAATATGGGGCGATGATGCGAAGGAATTCAACCCGGAGAGATTCAGGGAAGGAGTGACAAAGGCGTCGAGGAAGGGCCAAACTTCATATTTCCCATTTGGTTGGGGACCCCGGATTTGCATTGGACAAAACTTCGCCATGCTAGAAGCTAAAATGGTGCTGGCCATGATTTTGCAGCGTTTTTCGTTTGAGATTTCTCCTCTGTATGTGCATGCTCCTCATTTAATGCTTTCTCTCCTTCAACCTCAGCATGGTGCTCAGTTGATTTTGAAGAAACTCTAGCCTAGTTAATCAAGATACTCCTTCGGTCCTACTGAAATAGTTTTATTATTTCTAATACTATTTTTTATACGAACTCTTTGGGAAAGGAATGAGTATATGATATATATGTATTTATTCTGTACAAGCATTTTATGCTGATATTGTGCACATAAAGGGTTTTGGCAAGATTGAAAATGATATTTGAGGCTTGATTTGATGCATATGTGAACTGCAAATGTCATCATGTATTGCTGGAATGAAAGAATTACTCCATGTCTTATTAAATGAGTCCAACAATACAATTGTTTTTAAATCCCAAAATACAAATCGAAATATGATTTCATATGTTACTAACCTTTTTTTAAAGTCTAACTTTGCTTTTAATATTTACTAGGGGTCCAAAATTGCCACTTAACATTTTTAAAAATTGGTACAGCCTTGCCACTCCTTCCAATATAATTGCCACATAGGATAATTGTATGAGATGGCATAATGATGTGGCATTAGCGGATGATTCTCATTTTATTTTATTGGGTTAATTAATTACATGCGCCTCTCTGAGTTTTGGTTAAGCAGCGATTGTTCCCCAGTAATTATGGAGAAACAAGTGATACTTTTTCTTCATGGGATATTTTTTTAAACAGACGATATTTCAACTCTAATAATCATATTTCAACTCTAATAATCAATATATTTTTTTAAATTGCATACCATTTCTTTTAATTACACAAACAGATAGTGTCGAATTCAAAAACTGCGTTTCAAAAATTTTGAATGGGTCCAATATAAATATAAACTTATTTTTGACAACTAAATACATTGTAAAAAAATTTAATATAAAAATATACACTAGTAATAAGGGTGTAGGAGGGGGTTGGAGTTTGGAGGGTTCTGGGGACCACCCCACCCCTGGCTCCACCCCTGCAAACAGACAATACGTTAGAACTAAACTCAATAAATCAGATGCTATATGCGATAGTTTTTTTCCAACAGAAGAAGGCAATACATTAGCGGCTAATTAACTCGATATGTTAGATGTTATAAGTGATACGCGATACTTATCAGATGCAATATATGTCGAGTATAGTTTGTTTTGCTGAAGTGAAGTGTGTTCGATATCAAACACTGCGTGAAACGTTGGTAGTTTGAGAACTAAATTTTGAAACTGCTTTTCAGTTTTTAGTTTGAATGAAGAGTTGCAACTCTTCATGAACGGATTTGTTCAGATTGATTCTCAACTTCTACCAATGGCTAGTGGCATTCAGACTCTATAAATAAATGTGTCTGCCTGATTATTAACACATGAAAAACACACCAGCAACTCTCAACTTGTGCATATACTCAAAGAACTTGCTACTTTGATATATGTTCGAATCTATTGTATCCTAGGGGAATCTTGCTATTAACCCGGTTTAGCAAAGATAGTGGGGGCAATAATTCTCTAAGGATAGTGTTTCACGCTTCAGATTCTTTCAAAATTGCTCTGTGCAGTCCATGAAATAATTCCCTCAAGTTTATACATTTCGTTAGTGAATTTTCTGCAGTATTTTCCATTGTTTTTTGGGTACTATTATCAACTTTCTCCAACAATCTTAGAGAATTATTATATCCTTTCGTGGAGACCACTCAAGAATCCACCATGAAGGCCATGAGTCAAGATTCCATCAGGTTAGATAGGCTTGATGGAATGGGGGCCAACTACATGCGATGGAAGGACAAGATGATGTTCTTCCTCACAGCCTTGAAAGTTGCGTATTTGTTGAAGCCTGATGTTGCAGTAATTCCTCCTCCTAAAGAAGATGATTATGAAGAAATAAAGAAAGCCCGTGAGAAAAGAGAAGAAGATGAAATTCTGTGCAGAGGCCACATGCTCAACAACATGTCAGATAATCTCTACGATCTCTTCACTACTACCAAGAGTCCAAGAGAAATCTGGAACAAGTTGGAAAGTGAGTATGCTACACAGAAACAACACTACTACAAAATGGACTTTCTACGGCAGTGCTTTAACTGTGGAAAGACCAAAACCACCATTAAAAAAAAAGTACGGACTTTCTATGGCGGTTCTACATAAGACCGCCGTAGAAAGTCCCTACTTTCTACGACGGTTTTATTTCTAACCACCGTAGAAAGTCCCTTTCTACGGCAGTTTTTGTAAACCGCCGTAGAAAGTCCGCCGTAGAAAGTCCCGGCGGTTTTATAAAATCGCCGTAGAAGTCCCTTTCTACAGCGGTTTTATGCAGAACCGCCGTAGAAAGTCCGTACTTTCTTTTTAATGGCGTTTTTGGTCTTTCCGCCTTAGAAAGTCCCTTTCTACGGCGGTTTTATTTCTAACCGCCGTAGAAAGTCGGTTTTATTTCTGACCGCCGTATAATTCATAAATATGATGACTTTTACTATAAAAATTGATAAATAGTAAATTACATATTTATTATTAAATTTAAAAAAATTTGGGGGTTAATTTACAAAAAAAGAAAAACTAGAAATCAATAAGAATAGAGGAACGGGTGGGAATTCACGGGCTTTCTACGGCGGTTGTAATTAAAACAGTCGTAGAAAGTTACTTCCTATGGCGGTTTCTTAATAACCGTCATCGAAAGTTACTTTCTATGGCGGTTTCTTCATAACCGCCATAGAAATCAAGTTTCTATGGCGGTTTTAATTACAATCACAGTAGAAAGTCCATTTCTACGGAGGTTTTATAAAAACCGCCGTAGAAACTTGATTTTGTTTGAATTTTAAGGGTTTCCCTTTGTTTCCATCTCCAGCCAGCCGCAGCTTCCCCCTGTTTCCATCTCCAGCAAACCGAAGCATTCTCTTATTGGCGGCGCCCATCCTCTCGCCGTCAATTTTTTCTCTTGTCTTCTCCCGAAGCCGTTCTTCCAACGGCATTGATAACAAGATCCGCCCATCACACAACTCCGGAGATGGTTTCTTAATCAGCCATCACCCACCACTTGGAGTTAATCCCCCATCATAATTTCTCCACAATTGGTCCCCCTATGCAATTTGGTGAGATGATGACTGATTAAATTCGGGTTTGATTAGTGTTAAATCAGAAGTTTATTGTATGTTCCATTTTATAATTTTTCTACCGATTTTGGTTTGATTTATTTTCAAAATTGATTAGGTTGAGATTAAAATTTTGTATATATATATATATTGGTTGTTTACTTCAGCATTATGTTGTTATTGTATTGTTCTTGCTGTTAATGATTAAATTAATTAGAATTTGATGGATGCACGCAAAAATTTGGTTAAGTTTGGTGGTTGTTCGGTTTATTAGCATAGAATTATATATATATATATATTGAAATATATATATCAAAAACTTTCTGCGGTTGTTCTTGCTATTTTTGATATATATATTTTGAATGCCGAGATAAAAAATGAAATAATAAAATTTTTAAAAAAAATTTGGTACTTTCTACGGCGGTTCTCTTAGGAACCGCCGTAGAAAGTCGGACTTTCTAAGGCGGTTCGCTTAGGAACCACCGTAGAAAGTCCGTAACCTTTCTACGGCTGCCGGATAGATGGCGGTTCAAAATGGACAAAAACCGCCGTTAAATGTGCTAAATAACCGCCATTAAAGCCCCTTTTTGTAGTAGTGCAAGGAACAGATAAGTTTCTTCTCAAGAAGTTTTTTTATTTTAAATTTGATGGAAATTGTTGTCTTGTGGACCAAATTTAGAATTTTCAAGTGTTAATTTCAAAATTGAATAATTATGGTGTTAAGATTTCAGAGACGTTGCAAGTAGGGGCTATAATAGCCAAGTTACCTACTTCATGGAATGACTATCAGAAAAAGTTGATCCACTCTTCTAAAAAATTAACTATGACTTTGAGCATTGAAAAAGGTGCTAAATTCCTTCATAAGTCAGATGTTGAAGGAAGTTCTAGTCTGAATTTGGTTGAAGGGAAGTGATGTATGTCTTTTCGTTGTTGTTTTATAAGGTTTAAATCCGCAGATCTCACGGGTATTTGCAGTTATTTGTGATGAATTATGCAGGTTTAGATGACGAGTCGTGATGTGTAGGAGAACTGCAAAAGAATGCAGAAATCAAGTTCCGACACTACAAGAAAAAAGGGCTTTAGTGACGACGCGAAGTCGTCACTAAAAGCCCAAAAATCGTCACTAAACCCTTTAGTGACGACAAACGGGTCGTCAAGTGGTCGCGACAATAGGTCCGTAGCTAAAGGGTCCAGTGACGACATTTTTGCACCGTCGTCACTAAAGCCTACCATTTAGTGACGACTTTTTGTCGTCACTAGAGTTAGTGACGACAAAAGTCGTCACTGTGTGTGCGTCACTAAAAGACAAAAGTCGTCACTAAAGGGTGTATTTTTAGTGACGAGAAAGATAGTGACGAATGAAAGTCGTCAGTAGGTAACAAATGGTCAAAGGCTTTAGTGACGAAACTCAGTGACGAGAATTGCTTGTCAGTACGAAAGTCAACGGTTTTAGTGACGACAAGATTCGTCACAATAAAGATGAAGCCAACAAATATAGTGACAATAAATAGTGATCAATAGCTACCTGCTTCAGTGACTACAAATGTTGTCAATGGAACAAAATATTAAACCATATATTTCAAAACTTTCAATTTAAATTGCAAATGAATATACATATAGTATGTCATCATTTACACAAGTATGACAAATTGTCATCATATTTAAATATATTCTAAATCAAATACCAAAGCTTCCATCTAACTAAACGACTAAGTAAAATTATACAAGTCCAACATCACTTGTGGTGGTGGGATTGAAGACACGTGAAAATATCTTCAACTTAGCCATTTGAATCACAAACCGCACGCTGCACGAGTATTTGAACACATCATTAGAAAAACATCAAACTCAAGAACTTCTCAAACCATCAAACATATATCTACCTAACAACCAAAACACTAAGGACATTGAGAATATTACATAAATTTCACAGTACCTAAGAACAAAATCACCATCCATATGTCTGGTCCCCCCCCCCCCCTCCCCCAAGCTACAAAATGTCCAAGAACGTTATTTTTATAGAGTATATGCACAAGGCATTGATCTACTTCTTCTGAACCAGCAACCAAACAATTGCTATAAAGAAAACTAGAATAGCATAACAGGCCAACAATCTTACAAGAATATGATCTGTTGGAAAAACTTCCCCAATCAAAAGTAAAGCACTTAAAGATCAAAGAAAAAATCCAGTTATTTTACCTAGATAATATCACAACTGAGAGTTGAAGAGAGAAGAAACAAGAGTACTCGTAGAACTAAATAGACGTTTATCGAGTATTAAATTTTCCAGTTGAGGGCAAAAACAACCTTTCCCAACTTAAAAGTCAAATGATTATGCTGGTCAAAAGCATTCAGCAAACAGAAGAGGTAACTTAGATTATGGTAAGACATAAAATAGCATAATTGACATATATGGGGAGAAAAAAGATCCAACAGTAACCATCTTTGAAATTATTAAGCTAACAAAAAAAGTAGTAGGGGAGACTTTATTCTTAAGCAAATGTCAACTACACCAACACAAAACAAATGCAATCTCTCTCAAAAGCAAAAATACATGAAAAAAAGGTACTAGTGCTCCTTAAAGAACACATCCGCAGTTTTCGAAGGGAAAACAAGTATATATTAGTACTAAATTATATTCTTATAAATAGATACCCAATTCATCTTTAGAGCTTCAATGAACTTCCAGATTGCATTCAAATTGCTTACATGCAATGAGGATGCATTTATGGCAAATTTTAATTTCCTGCAACCATCTCCTTTCGATTTTGTAAAGAAAATACAAATTTTCCCCAGGCAATTATTGAGTTCATTATTTTTCCTTTCTAGAATACAAATGATGAGTTGAAATAAAACCCTCCCAAAAGATAATTAATTATCCCCAAATCACACAGTAACTCAGCAAAGATAACTCAAATGGTTTAAAATATATGAAGAAAAGAGAGTACCAGCAACAACAGAGATATTCTAGTGAAAATGCATTTTAAACAATAGGTCAATGCAACATTAATAAAACTAAATCAAATCTGACCTGCTGACAAAGTGGAGTAAGCAAAGCAGAAAGGTATTCAGACTGTTTTTCAAGGGGCACTTCTTACATTCCATTTAATAACCCAAATACCTGAATAGTGAAAAAAAAACATCAATGCTTCGCACACAGAATGTTGCACATTAGGCCATGTCAAAGAAAGCATTTACCTCAAAAATATGGCCTGCATCTTCAGATGCCGAAAGTCCTTCAGATGTAGAATCCATGCTAGTAAATTGAGCAACTTTATCTTGCAGGCTCTGATCAGAACAAAGAACTACAATATGATAACCAAAATAAAGGGCGGGAAGACTGCAACTAAAAATGAAAGATGAATTACAAAGGGTAAAAGCATGCTCAATCACTAAACTTCAAGATTATTCATAGAGAAAAAAGACTCAAAGATGGTCAAATTTTATATACCTGTAGTATAGTTTCAATGAAGGGCAACAGTTTTGCTTTTTTAGTAAATTTCACAACTCTCATGAAAAGATAACTCGCCCTGCGACCCACATTGACACTTGGATGGTGTATACCTCTTTTATCAAGAAAGGCACTGAGTACCAAAGGTGTACACTGCACATTGTCCTGAACAAATTTCAAGTACCTTATTATTGTCTCCAAATACACTAGTGCAACCAACCGATTGGAATGGCAAGGAAAAGTAGTAGACAAGAGCAATGGTATAAGTTCTCCTAGCAGACCACTTCCAGTTCTAATCATCTCGTCACTCATAGATTCACCAAATGGTGCAATTTTATAAATACAACTATATATGGTGCTTGTAAACACACATACAGTAGAGATAACGACACCTAATGTGAGTGCAGCTACTTTTGACTCTTTTAGAAAAGTTAGCATACCTACTGAAATTGTGGGACTTATTCAGATAAATCACTAAGCATACAGTGGAAAAACTCACTAATCCCTCCCAATTCTCCTCACTATATTCACTATGCGGTAGAGAAGGGAAAAAGACATATACCTCCCTTGTGGTTTAGGGGTAGGACAAGTTACTCCCTTATGGTTTCAAAATCCTTAATTAACCCCCTATGGTTTGGATTATCATGAGAAAGTAGCGGAAAACATCACAATTTGACCGACTTTTTTTTTTTAAGAATCTGGGTAACATGTTTTTTCAGACTTTCATCACTTCCGACAGCCAAACAATTGTTATCGGCAGCAATTCACTGTTAAGAATGAATTCATGAGCACACTAAGAGAAGCTACTTACTAAATTAAATAGAGACAAGTGTATCCATACTCAACTATTGCCGTCAAAGTAATAAAAATCTTAAAATTTCAAAAACAGACTGCCTGCAGGAGAAAAATCCAGAACAATTCATCTGCAAAAAGAACAAAACACAGTACAGCTACAAAAGGAAAAACACAATCGTACTAGGAAAATTTTAAATACTGACCAAAAATTTAAGGGACTATAACATGATACGGAGTATTTTTTTTTTTTTAACATAAAATACAGTTATGTTAAACTACTATCAAACTTATTCTCTGGATTTCTTCCATAGCAACCAAAATCTTACCATTCAATCTTAGATCTTCACCACGGTTGATATCTCTACTACTGCTCTCCAACCATGGGTTCAATGATGGTGTTAAAAACTCAATCTCTCTCAAATTAAGCAGCGTCAACTGACAAAACCAACTGAATTTGAGCAGCCACACCACAAGGACTGCTGGTGGTGGCAGTGGCAACCGAGATGGCGGCAGATCTGAAGCAGGGTTGTCGACCCGGAGCTAGCGAACGGCAACGCCGCCTGAGATGGCGGAAGATCTGGAGCAAATTCATCGGCCCAAGTTAGGTAAAGCAAACCTTTGATGTCAAGATAGTTCGCCGCCAAGATGAGATCGAACAGAGTACCCTGGTCCACCTTAATGAAATCGGAGTCAAACGTATCGAGTTCGGATTTCTCCGCAGCCACGCCGGAATCGGAATTGGGGGTTTTCTCAAGGGCTTCGAACTCGACATGCCTCTTGCAATACTCGATGACCTTGGCCATGGTTGAGCTGCTAACGTTGTCGGCGCAGCCGTCCTCGATCATGTTCTTGAGCGTCTGCGATTTCAGCGCCATCGCATCCTCGATTACGAAGCTCTCGCCATCGTAGCTCTTGAATTCGATAGTCTTTGAAGTTGACATAGTTGTTGAATTGAATGCGATCGAATTCGCCTGAAAATTTCTGGGAAATTGAATCGATGATCGGAAATTTAGAAAGAAAAAGAGGGGAATTGCGAATTTGCTTTGCGTTGAATGTGTAATTTCCCAATTTCGTTCTGATTTGGGTTTCATTGCACAGGGAAAAGCTTAAGGCAAACTAGGGTGTTCCTTCTTTTCTTTTCTTTTTTCTATTGGAAATTGCCTCTTTTTTTCATTCAGATTTATTTCTTAATTAGATGATTAATTAAATTATATTTTAATATTTGTGTTAGTAAAGGGGGGTCATTCTCATGGGTTTATCAAAATTAATTAAACTTTTGTTTTCAAAAAAAAAATTTAATTAAACTTTTAAAAATAAACTTACTAATCTATTTTTGCGTGAAAGTTATATTTTTTTTGAAAATAACAATTAAATTTCACTAAATCAAAATAAAAATAATTTTTTAAATTTCACTACACCAAATACTATAAAGCATCTTAAGTGTTCAATTAAACCACTTGTAAAAACTATAGACAAATAGTACATGAAAACACTCACGTATACGTTTAACAAAGGGAAAAGGTAAATTGTTAGTTTATAATGACTAAATTGAAACAAAAGTATACATTTGTCGTACCAATTAAAAAGCAATTTGCAAGAAACTTTAGTGACCTAATAGTCTTTTTATGTCTCTTTAAGTTTAAAAAGTGTATCTCAACTGAATTTCGTGAAAATATACCTAAAAGATGAACTTTTAGTTTATAATGACTAAATTGAAAGAAACTGACAGTTTTTAGTACTAAATTATAATTTATAATCAATTTTAGGGACATAATGGTCTTTTTAAGTCTCTTTAAGTTAATTGGATTTATAAACAGTACATGCTTCTCATTTGAGTTTCATGAAGTTAAAAAAATGGTAAACTATTAATTTTTTTAAGGACTAAACTGAAAGAAAATAATACTTTAAGTACTAAATTACAATTTACAATAAACTTTAGGGATATAATAGTCTTTTTCTGTCTCTTGAAGTTAATTCAACATCGAAATAGTGCATCTCAATTGAATTGTATGAGAATATACAAAAAAGGGGTAAAATATGAGTTTATAATAACTAATTTAAAAGAAAATTATACTTTAAATACTAAATTGCAATTTACAAGAAAATTTATGGATGTAATAGTCTTTGTACATCTCTTTAAGTTAATTCAATTTAATTAGAAACAGTACATCTCAATTGATTTTCATATAAAAAAGGAAAAAGATAAACTTTTAATTTATAAGGACTAATTGAAGGAAACTTATACTTTAAATACTAAATTGCAATTTACAATAACCTATAGAGATGTAATAGTCTTATGTCTCTTTAAGTTAACTCAACTTATAAATAGTGCATCTCAGCATAATTTAATGAAAATATACCTATATATATATATATATATAAACTTTCAGTTAATGAGGACTAAAATGAAAGAAAGGATTTTGAAGTAATAAAGTTCAATTTATAATAAATTTTACGGACATATATAATAGTCTTTTTATGTCTCTGTAAGTTAATTAAACTTAAAAACCATGCTTCTCAACTAATTTTCTTACAAATATACCCAAAAAAAAGAAAAGAAGATAACTTTTAGTTTATAAAGACTAAATTAAAAGAAATTGATATTTTAATTACTAAATTGCAATTCACAAGTAATTTCAGGGACAAAATAATCTTTTTATATCTCTTTTAAGTTAATTCGACTTAGAAAGTGTGTATTTCAACTGGTTTTCATGAAATTGAACCAAAATAAAGATAAACTTGTAGTTTAGAAGGAAAAAAGTGCAAGAAACTGATACTTTAAGTATTAAAGTGCATTTCACAAGAAATTTTAGGGACATAATAGTCATTTTATTTATTTGTAAGTTTATTCAACTTAGACATAGTGTATTTCAACTGATTTTCATGAAATTATACCAAAATAAAGATAAAATTTTAGTTTATAAAAACTAAAGTGAAAAAGAATTGATACTTTAAGTACTATAGTGCATTTTACAAAAAACTTAAGGGGCATTATAGTTTTTTTTAATATCTTTTTAAGTTAATTCAACTTAATTAGAAATTGTGCATCTCAACTGATTTTCATGAAAATGTACTAGAAAAACATAAAATTTTTGTTTATAAATACTAAATTGAAAGAAACAGATACTTTATGCAAATTATAAAAAGATTAACTCTTAATATATATATATACTCAGAATAAATTATGCAAATTATATTTTCCTAAGTGATGACCATCATTTTTAGTGGTAATTTATATGATGGATTGGAATAATTAATTATGTTAATTAATACTAGACAATTAATAATATGGGTACATTAAATATGAATATTAAACCGGAAAAAACTATATATATATATATATTGTTGTAGAAATGCACTTATTTTTTAAAGTAATACTTATTGTGGAATGGATGGAGTATTAGGGTGTTGTAGTATAATTAAGTTAAATTAAATAAAATTATATTGAATTGGCTCAATAAGCCTAAAACCGTGCCTATCTAACATTATTAAAAATTTATGGACTAAAGGAAAAATATTAGGGTGCCCTAGTGATATTTTTGAAAATATAGAAGCATAACACAGTCATTGTTAATTATTTACATATAATAAAATCGGCAAAATTAACAATATTTATAGATAGCCTTGCTGGTATGTGAAATTTTTATAGAGATAAGGTGAGGGTTCGAATCCTTGCTCAAGTCAAACTCATTCATAATTTCTTTTGCTTCAAATGTATACTATTTAAATATAAATATTACAAACCCATCAACAAAATCTAAAAGGGAGTAGTGGACTTGTGGGAAACATTATGTATCCTTATTCTAGGAGGTCTTGTGTTCAATTCCTTACAAGAGCAAATTACTTTTATGACTTCTATACATATCTTTTATCATTATTATTCCCTTTCCCATTCAAAACAGTAAACAAAGTAAATTTGTCACTAGGGCATATATTAATTACTTGTTACTATTAATATTATTATAGTTATTATAATAGATAAATACTTTTAATTAATTCAAGTGTACTCATAAAAATTTTGGTTGCTTTGGTAAGGCATTATTATGTTAACAATGAGGTCTCGATTTCAAGACTTAGCTTAGCCATTTTTTGGATTATTAAATCAAACTGACGAGTAGTTAACTACAATTGAAACGCTTACATAACTAATGTTGGATAGTGGTGCATTGGTAAAACAATTTGTCTCTCTCCATGAGGGCATGGTTTCGAACCTCACTTCCACCAACTTTTATGCATATTTTTCTCTAACAGCAGACCTTTACTGACGAGAATTTGTTGTCACTATAAATAAATGTTTTAGTGACGACAAATTGTTGTCACAATATTGCTAAATGCATGCTTTTACTGACGAAAATAAGTTTCGTCACTAATTGTCGTCACTAAATGTCTTCAAACTACTGACGAAACTCATTTTCGTCACTAGTTTCGCCACTAAATGTCATGAAATAGGCGGGAAGGGTTGGCGCCAACCATATAGTGACGACTTGGTGACGACTTTTATATCTCGTCACTAAAACTCCTCGTTTTGACGAATTTCTATTGACGACTTCGATTTTCGTCACTAATAGGGGTCTTTACTGACGACTTCCACTGACGACAAAAAAAGTTTTGTCACTAATGCCCATTTTTCTTGTAGTGCGACAGCCCAACGGGCCATCTGCATAGTCGAGAAACTATCACGGGTTCTTCCTATGTCTTCTATTGGGTTCATGACACACGAGTAGGCCCAATAGAAGGGAGCATAATCGAGTCTGAAGAGAAAGAGCCCAGAAGGCATTAATTCACATGCCAGATCTACATTACATCTGATGCAAGTAACGAAGATCATTATGGAACTGTGTTTCCTACTCCAAGTCGACTTGTGACACTTGTAGGAATTTTATTCCTACCATAATACATTATTCCTCTTTTAATTATGCTGCCTTAGTTATTATTTCCTAGTTTAATTCTATCTCTTAGGAGAATATTTTAGTTTCCTTTTATTAAACTAACTCTGCACATTATAAATGGACAGAGATAGGGTAGAATTAGGCATTCCGATTCATACCGATTTTTAGTTTAATTTACGAACGTAGATAGGCAGCAATAGCTTTAGCTTTCTTTTCGGTTTTGAAGTGAAGACCCGGCGTTGAAGTTTTCCTTCGGCAAACATTCGGTGATTGTTCAAGTTTTCATTCTATTCCTTTAATTTGTTTTCGGAGCTAGTGGATCTAATTAATTGAATTCGTGGTTCGAGTATTATTATTTTATGAGTTCGTAGAAATTTATGCATGCAAATTATTCCCGTAGCTAATCAATTATTATTAGTTTATTTTTCCTTCCTTTTCGGTTTGGGTGTCAATTTCCGGTGGAGAAGCGTTCCGTAAAGCAACATCGGTTTTGGCCTTCAATCTAGTATTTTTTTCTCTTCCTCTTTGGTTTGTTTCGGCTCTGTTCAATTAATAGTGTTAGTTAGTTAGTTTATTAATTCAAGTTCTCAAGTGTTTAATTAAATACGTAGTAGTAGTAGTATTAATTTATTATTAGTATATGCATGCAATTGATCTGCCGACAGTAGCTATTAATTAGGGTTATTAGTTATTAATTAATTAGATTAATATGTCTTACATTTATAATTATTTAATTAGTTTAATTACTATGAGTAGCTAAATTTCTAGATCTAGCACAATGTAAATAGCAATTAATCTATGCATGTCATGAAACCAAATTGTTCGTAATTAATATGCATGTGTTCCCTTTCACTCTGGGTGTCTATATCTCATTACTTGAATTTATATGAACCTGATCAACTTGTGTAGATTCAGTAGAACCAATTAATCCGTCTCACTACTTCATGTCATTTAATGGATAGGTTAACTAGTGGGGAAGTTACCGTCAGGTAATGCAGGGTAAGGGGTTAGTAATTCCAAACTGGTGACGCGGCTAGGAATAACTAGAATCAGGTTCTCCTAATTATTAATGCTGTTGGTATAGTTAATGGGTGTCGGCCTGTTCTGTATTAATTAGAGTACAATTATGTCTGTGCTTATTCACGGTAGTTGTCGATAAATAAGGGGGAATTGGGTTATGTCTGTGCTTATTCACGGTAATCTATAACTGCTTGATACATGCTAATTAATATATCTTTGAGTTTGTGATTGACATGCATGAGATTATTGTGTATTTGCATTATTGCTGGATTGCTTTTATAAATTTGATAATTTACTGTCCTTCATTAGTGTTTTTACTTAGTAATCACAAGTGACTTTATAAGGCACTCCGGTGCACAAAGGTGGTTGCTAACCAAACAATTGCTTGAAATCAGTAGGATTAAGAATAATAATCACTCCATTCCCTGTGGATTCGACCCTGCTTTCCACTGTGCTAATCTTAGTTATTTTGCAGGTCTGGTAGTAATTTACTATCTTTTGTTAGGGCGAGCCACAGCTCTACCAAAATGGCGCCGTTGCCGGGGAACGGCATATAGATTTATTTTTCTTTTTCCTATTGATACGTTTGACGTTTTGGTGTTGTATGAGTAGGTCGTGAAAACCTATACTGCTACCTACCGATCCTGAGATTGAGAAGACTTGCAAAAGGTTAAAGAAAGAAGCTCAGAAACGACGCCAGGACGCTATTGACAGTGCTCTGCTTGCCCAAGAATATAGTGGTTCCAAACCAATATCCAAATCTGAAACTAAGTCTGCTACATATTCTGAGATGGGAGACAGAGCAGAAGAACATGCCAGAGAAGAAGGAAGGGATGAAAGGAACCTTGCTCCTCCTAGGGAGCCCACTCTAAAGGAACTAAGCAACCACGACACTGAGGAGGAGCCTTCAGCAATTGTAATGCATGATGTCACGAGCCATTTCTAACTCAAATCTAGTTGGCTGAGTGTGCTACCAAGGTACCGTGGTAGGCCAGGAGAGGATCCCCACAGTTTTTTGCGTGAGTACGTCAAGGGGTGCAAGGTGGGTAAGTTACCAGCAGGAGCCACTGTGGAGCAGCTCCACCTCGTGGCATTCCCTTTTGTCCTGACAGGTGAAGCCAACATGTGGTTCTCTTCCCTAGAGCCAAATTCCATCACTACATGGGGGGAGATGAAGGAGGCTTTCCTTAAAAACTACTTCCCAGCCTCGAAGACTAATGCAGTGAAGAAGGATATAAGTGGGATCCGACAAGATTATGATGAGTCCCTCCACACATATTGGTTCAGATTTAAGCGATTGTGCGATAGTTGCCCAAACCATAGGTACTCGGATGGTGAGTTGTTGCAGTTCTTCTATCACGGACTGACGGAAGCCGAGAGGATGCATATGGATTCCGCCAGTGGTGGTGCATTTCTGAATAATACTGCCACATATGCTCGTAAAATAATAAAGGAGACAGTGGAAGCACGTAATGACTTTGTTGAACCCAGCATCCGTCTGGCCAAGCGGGCCGCCGAAGTGCGCATTATTGATGACGTGAGACCTTGTGAGCAGGATGACATGACCTGTTGAGTCTGAGGAAGCTAAAATTGAAGAGCACCCTATGCCAAGGCTGAGTCTAAAAGGGGGAAATTCGTACGGCCTACCCCCTTTCCCAAATAGTTTGGTCAGCAAAAAGAAGAAGCCCAAGAAGGATCTAAGTAAGTACCTGGCAGTATTTGAGAAGATGGAGGTCAATCTACCTTTCCTAGAGGCCAGTAAAATTCCATCCATTGGGAAGTTCTTGAAGGAGTTCATGGCTGGGAAACCAAGAGGAGCTAGCAAGATTGTCATGGGCGAGAATGTGTCTGCTGTTATTCAGAAAAAGCTACCCCCTAAATGCAAGGATCCAGGTATGTTCTCTTTGCCATGCACTATAGGTGATAAGAAAATTGATCATGCCATGTGTGATTTAGGTGCGTCAATAAATGTAATGCCTCTATCTATTTATTTGACATTAACTAGTGTTGAGTTAGTAGATACCCAAGTTGTGATACAGTTAGCTGATAGATCATGTGTGTATCCTGAGGGCGTGCTTGAAAATGTTCTAGTACGAGTGCATTCATTTGTATATCCAGCTGATTTCTATGTGGTAAAAATGGGTAGTAGCCCTTCTAGGGAATCTGCAGGGGTATTGTTGGGTCGAACTTTTCTTAAGACATCCAAAGCTCTTATTGATGTTTATAATGGGACGATTTGTCTGGATTATTACGGTGAAAAGCATACCTTTAGCATTGACGATGCCATGAAAAAGCCAATGGATGTTGAGAATGTGTATAATGTTGATATAATTGACCCGCTTGTCCAAGAACACCTTGAGACGCATTTTTTGCAGGATAAGCTGGAGATGGTCCTTACACAGAATCTGACAGATTTTGACACAAGAGAAATGAGTAATGATGAAGTCAGGGAGACCATAAAGTCATTGTACGCGGTTGATGCAGTATCCAGTACAAGGTCAGCACCTTGTGTACCCAAGCAGAACCCTGCAGATAAGCCGGTTCCCTCATTAGTCCAAGCCCCGAAATTGGAACTGAAACCACTATAATCATTAGCAGGGCATTGACTACTTGCCATGAGGATAGACTAATCCATCTGTTGCGAACACATAAGAAGGCAATCGGGTGGACTTTAGCTGATGTAACAGGAATCAGCCCAGATATCTGCATGCATTATATCTTTATGGAGCCTGATGCCAAGCCCACCAGAGATCCACAAAGCAAGTTAAACCCTAACATGTGAGAGGTAGTGCTGAAAGAGATCCTGAAACTCCTTGCAATGGGAATAATTTACCCAATTTTTGACAGCAAATGGGTCAGCCCAGTTCATGTGGTCCCAAAGAAGGGGGGTTTCGAAGTAGTAAAGAATGAGAAGAATGAGTTGGTACCCATGCAACTCTTGACGGGGTGGAGAATGTGTATTGATTATAGGAAGCTCAATGCAGCGACACGGAAGGACAATTTTCCCTTGCCTTTTATTGATGAAATGCTGGAAAAGTTAGCTGGGAAGATGTTTTTCTGCTTCCTAGATGGGTATAGTGGATATTTTTCAGATCTGGGTCAACAATGAGGATCAAGAGACGACAACTTTTACTTGCCCCTTTGGAACAGATGCTTATCGCAGAATGCCATTCGGACTCTGCAATGCCCCTGGGACGTTTCAACGATGCATGATGAGTATATTTGCAGACCTGATCGAGCAGTGCATAGAGATATTCATGGATGACTTCACAGTTTATGGCGATTCCTTCGATGAGTGTTTGGAGAGCTTAGACAAAGTCCTTGAGCGGTGTGTGGAGAAGAATCTCGTTCTCAACTATGAGAAGTGCCACTTCATGGTAACGGAAGGAATTGTACTCGGTCACAAGATTTCCAAGGCAGGTATTGAGGTGGACAAAGGCAAAGTGGACCTGATTGCGAAACTCCCTTATCCCACAAATGTAAGAGAGATTCGCGGATTCCTTGGCCATGCGGGTTTTTATCATCGATTCATCAAGGATTTTGCGAAGATTGCACAACCGTTAACTCGGCTACTAAAGGATGATGTTCCGTTTGACCTTACGGATGACTGCAAACAAGCTTTTGATGTCCTAAAGGAGAAGCTGGTCTCTGCCCCCATCATTCGACCGCCAGACTGGGAGCATCCATTTGAACTGATGTGTGATGCAAGTGATTACGCAGTTGGGGCAGTTCTTGGACAGAAGATTGGTAAAGAGAGTCACGCAATTTACTACGCCTCCAAGACACTAAATCCAGCCCAGTGTAATTATTCCACTACAGAAAAAGAGCTGTTAGCTATGGTCTTTGCCTTTGATAAGTACAGGCAGTACCTATTAGGATCGAGGTGGTAGTTTATACAGATCATGCTGCACTGAAGCACTTGCTAACAAAGAAGGAATCCAAGCCCCGACTAATCAGATGGATTTTGCTGCTCCAAGAGTTTGACTGGGAACTAAAGGACAAGAAAGGGGCAGAAAATAATGTGGCTGATCATTTAAGCAGGCTGGTGATTCCAAAAGGTGGCATACCGATCAAGGAGACTTTCCCAGAAGAACACCTTTATCAAGTGCTCAACTATATGAACGTCTCCACGACAAGTAAACGAATTTCTGACCCTTGGTATGCTCCTATTGTTAATTATTTGGCAGCTAACATATTGTCACTTGAGCTCACACATGCACAAAGAATGAAACTAATCAATGACAGTAAGTACTACATCTGGGAGGAACCCGAACTATGGAAAGTTGGGGCAGATCAGGTGATCCGAAAATGTGTTCCTGAATGGCAACAGGAAGAGATTCTTCGTCACTGCCATACCTTCGCATGTGGTGGCCATTTTGGGCCAAAGCGAACAGCGAGAAAGGTATTTGATAGTGGTTTTTTCTGGCCTTCTCTAAATAAAGATGCATATCTTTTTTGTAAGAATTGCGAAAGATGTCAAAGAATGGGAAACATATCTCAGAGAGATGAGATGCCTCAAATTCTCATCGTAGTTTGTGAAATATTTGATGTATGGGGAATGGATTTTATGGGACCCTTTCCAAATTCATGTGGTAATTTTTACATATTACTTGCTGTTGATTATGTTTCAAAATGGGTGGAAGCAAAAGCTACCCTATCTAATGATTCTAAAGTTGTTGCAGATTTTCTTCTAACTCACATCTTTAGCAGGTTCGGAGTTCCAAGAGCAATCATCAGTGATCAAGGCACTCATTTTTGCAACAGAACTATCGTTGCATTGATGAAGAAATATGGAGTTCATCATCGACTCGCCACACCATACCATCCACAATCCAATGGTCAAGCTGAAGTGTCCAACAGGGAAATTAAGCACATCTTCGAGAGGACAGTAAGCACCTCAAGGAAGGATTGGAGTCAAAGGTTGAATGATGCCCTATGGGAGTATCGAACAGCATTTAAAACCCCAATCGGCATGTCCCCGTACCGCTTAGTCTTTGGAAAAATGTGCCACCTGCCTGTTGAACTCGAACACAAGGCCCACTGGGCGGTTCGAAAGCTGAACATGGATGCAACCGAGTGTGGGGAGGAAAGAAAGCTTCAACTCCAGGAACTTGAGGAATTAAGGCTAGACGCATACGACAATGCCATGTGGTACAAGGATAGAATAAAGATTTGGCACAACAGGCGTATCAGGCAAAAAGAATTCCACGTCGGTCAAAAAGTCTTACTTTTTCAGTCCAGAATGCACCTTATAGGTGGAAAGTTGAAAAGCAAATGGTATGGGCCCCTGGACATAGTGTCGGTCTGCCCAAGTGGAGCAGTGCAGGTATTCAGCCCAGAAACTGGGAGGAAATTTACAGTCAATGGGCAACGTCTCAAGCATTTTAATGATCCAGCTCAAGTCAAAACAGTGGAAGCAAGTCCACTGTGGATCTGCCCAAATCACTGACAGAATTCCTGAGTCTAGCCCAAGACTATAAAGAACGGTGCTTTCTGGGAGGCAACCCAAGTTTTTAATTTTGGTATTTTAGTTTTTCACCTTTTTGTTTCAATTTACCAAAAAAAAAAAAATCGGTGGTGAGGCCCACGCCTTATATTTTTCCGCCATTTTCAGTATCCTCTTATTTTTGGTCTGCTTTTTAATTTTTTTTAATTGTGTAGGTCCTATGCTGGGAAGAAGGAGACATATTGTTTGACAAAAAAAAAAAATTGGAATTATTCCAAACAGGGACGTACTTTTCCCACTAGGACAAGGTTTGATCATGGGGGACTACATTAACTAAAGAGACAAACTCTCTCTCTCTCACTCATCAGACCCAGCACCCCCCTAAGTGAGTTCCCCATTTCTTTTATGTAAAAGTCTTGTATACATGTGTGTTGTCTTCTAGAGTCTTGTCCACTATAATTTTGCATGGCTTTTGTGTAATCCTTACTTTAATCTTATCGCATGCTTGAGGGCAAGCATAATTTTAAGTGTGAGGGTGTTGTGATCCCTTTGGTCTTTGTTTTCTTATTCTATCTATCTCTTTTCTTTTGTGTCTTATTTTGTTTTGTTTTTGCTTTGTGAGTCATGCACTTGTCAATTGTATTTTTAAGAGTCCAGTTGTTGTTATGCCCAAGATAAACTCTGACTTGAAAAAGCACCATAAAAGAAAAATAGATCATGATATATGCATGCTAAATGGTTGTGGTATCGGTTTGAACTTGTTGATTAGGCATGGTTTAGCTAAAAGATTCCTTTTTCTTAGCCTACTTAAAAAAAAAATGTTTTTAAGCCTGCATGGATGTTGTGAGGTTGGAGCTCTCTTGTTTGCCTATTTTGACTGTCAAGATGGTTCTTGCATGTTGTATAACTGGATGACGGGGGACCTGTCTAGGGTAACTCTTTTGGCTTGAATTTCTAAACCTACCGATACAGTTATCCCCTAGTAAGCCAATTGTAGCCTTAACCATTCCAAAAAACAAGTCACTATATATATATAGCTAAGGCCTATGTTTTAACTCTCCTTTTTTCCCCCAGTGTGCATAATGATCATGATAAGTTGTTCTTGCTGCCCTACATTGTTATTGAAGAAGGTATCAATTGTGAAGTTGTCATATGCATGTTCGGCTCACCTAAGAGGAGGCTCTACAGTGGTTAAGTAAATAAAGACCACAATTTCTGGTTATAGTTTGATTGATATGGAGCCTGTCTATGTGTTGAAGGTTAAAAATTAGGCAAAGCATGCATGTTGTTGGACAGATGATCTGATGATGTACTTGTAAAGAGCAGTAAAATTCTGATTATGTGAGCTCTTTGTTAAATATATGGTACTATTTTGTAATGTAAAGAAAGAGGGCAAATGCAGCTCCAACTCGGAAGAAAATACATGTGTTCTATCTACCCTAGCGGATGTTAATGATGCTGTGTTTCTGAAACGGTAAGTTCTCTCTCATGCACACTGGATTGTTTGGATCAATAATGAGCTTAGAACCCAATAGGGCCCAACCAGATACAGATCCCTAGCCCCATTGCGTCCGAATATTTTTGAGGTTGTTCTTGACAGGGGTACAGCATGTAACTCAACTGTGGCGATGGTCAAATGGTCAAGCTTGAGAGATCTGGCTAGACTAGGAGAGTGAGTGTCCCAAATTGTTTCAATATGTGAGATTGTGAGCATCACTACCTATAGAGTGTCTGCAAGGAATTATTTGGTTAAGCTGTGTTTACTTCAACAGGTTATGGTTTGCTGGTTGATTGGGTGGCTTGCATATAACTTAATCGATTTTAATTCTTGTGGTGCAAGTAAGATCAGTTCTATATTCTGGGCAAGCAAAAGTATGATGAGTCTAATTCTTGTTGAGTCAGTGAGAGTCTTGGTTAGTTGTGTCTTTTCTTTTTCATTTATTCACTCCTCTTTGCATTCTGTTATTTTACTTGTGTGTTCTCGTATCTATTGAGTCACAAACAACAAAGTAAAGACTTGTTTTAATTCTTCACTTCACGCTTGAGGACAAGCGTTATTCAAGTGTGAGGGTAGTTGATGTTGTCTTTACATTGTTGTTTTATAAGGTTTAAATCCGCAGATCTCACGGGTATTTGCAGTTATTTGTGATGAATTATGCAGGTTTAGATGACGAGTCGTGATGTGTATAGGAGAACTGCAAAAGAATGCAGAAATCAAGTTCCGACAGCCCAACGGGCCATCTGCATAGTTGAGAAACTATTACGGGTTCTTCCTATGTCTTCTATTGGGTTCATGACACACGAATAGGCCCAATAGAAGGGAGCATAATCGAGTCTGAAGAGAAAGAGCCTAGAAGGCATTAATTCACCTGCCAGATCTGAGTTACATCTGATGCAAGTAACGAAGAGTCATTATGGAACTGTGTTTCCTACTCCAAGTCGACTTGTGACACTTGTAGGAATTTTATTTCTACCATAATACATTATTCCTCTTTTAATTATGCTGCCTTAGCTATTATTTCCTAGTTTAATTCTATCTCTTAGGAGAATATTTTAGTTTCCTTTTATTAAACTAACTCTGCACATTATAAATGGACAGAGATAGGGTAGAATTAGGCATTCCGATTCATACCGATTTTTAGTTTAATTTACGAACGTAGATAGGCAGCAATAGCTTTAGCTTTCTTTTCAGTTTTGAAGTGAAGACCCGGCGTTGAAGTTTTTCTTCGGCAAACATTCGGTGATTTATTCAAGTTTTCATTCTATTCCTTTAATTTGTTTTCGGAGCTAGTGGATCTAATTAATTGAATTCATGGTTCGAGTATTATTATTTTATGAGTTCATAGCAATTTATGCATGCAAATTATTCCCGTAGCTAATCAATTATTATTAGTTTATTTTTCCTTCCTTTTTGGTTTGGGTGTCAATTTCCGGTAGAGAAGCGTTCCGTAAAGCAACATCGGTTTTGGCCTTCAATCTAGTATTTTTTTCTCTTCCTCTTTGATTTGTTTCGGCTATGTTCAATTAATAGTGGTAGTTAGTTAGTTTATTAATTCAAGTTCTCAAGTGAATAATTAAATGTGTAGTAGTAGTAGTATTAATTTATTATTAGTATATGCATGCAATTGATCTGCCGACAGTAGCTATTAATTAGGGTTATTAGTTATTAATTAATTAGATTAATATGTCTTACATTTATAATTATTTAATTAGTTTAATTACTATGAGTAGCTAAATTTCTAGATCTAGCACAATGTAAATAGCAATTAATCTATACATGTCATAAAACCAAATTGTTCGTAATTAATATGCATGTGTTCCCTTTCACTCTGGGTGTCTATATCTCATTACTTGAATTTATATGAACCTAATCAACTTGTGTAGATTCAGTAGAACCAATTAATCCGTCTCACTACTTCATGTCATTTAGTGGATAGGTTAACTAATGGGGAAGTTACCGTCAGGTAATGCAGGGTTAGAGGTTAGTAATTCCAAACTGGTGACGCGGCTAGGAATAACTAGAATAAGGTTCTCCTAATTATTAATGCTGTTGGTATAGTTAATGGGTGTCGGCTTTTCCGGCCTGTTCTATATTAATTAGAGTACAATTATGTCTGTGCTTATTCACGGTAGTTGTCGATAAATAAGGGGGAATTGAGTTATGTCTGTGCTTATTCACGGTAATCTATAACTGCTTGATACATGCTAATTAATATATCTTTGAGTTTGTGATTGACATGCATGAGATTATTGTGTATTTGCATTATTGCTGGATTGCTTTTATAAATTTGATAATTTACTCTCCTTCATTAGTGTTTTTACTTAGTAATCACAAGTGACTTTATAAGGCACTCCGGTGCACAAAGGTGGTTGCTAACCAAACAATTGCTTGAAATCAGTAGGATTAAGAATAATAATCACTCCGTTCCCTGTGGATTCGACCCTGCTTTCCATGTGCTAATCTAAGCTATTTTGCAGGTCTAGTAGTAATTTACTATCTTTTGTTAGGCGAGCGGTAGCTCTACCAGGACGAACAAGAAAAGAAGTTCAGAAAATGCTAGTTATGAAGACAAGAAGAAGCATAGAACTTGCTACAATTATGGGAAGAAGGGACACTACAAATCTGAATGTAGATCCAAAAAGAGACAAAGGGAGATAACCCTCCAAGTGCTAATCTTGTTGAGATTGAAGAAGACATTGTAGCATGACAAAATTGTAGTTTTGTTGCTCAATATAATTGGGCTATTTTATGTTGTTTATAGTGTTCTTTTCTTGTCAAAATAAAGTGCATTCAGATTGTTCTAGGGATAATGTGTTTGCAATATGTATTATGTTCAAATTTCATCAAGATAGTTTGCTTGTTATATTTGTTATAAATTAATTAAGTGTTATGTTTCACTATTAATTTATAATGTGTGCAACTACTTATTTGAAGATTTGATTAGTTTACACTCATGTGTTTATTAGTTTGTGTAAGAAATAATTTGCTATAATTTTGAAGTTGTGCTCTATGTCTATAAACTCAAAATCTGTGCAAATGTTAACAAGTTTTAACTATGAAATTTTTTCATTTTGTAAAAGTATGAAAAATACTTTAAGTATGTGTTGTCATTGTTGCGCAAAGTTATGAATTCATTGACTAAATCTGAAAATGATTTAGAAGAACTTAAGGAATGGGAAGTAACCCTTAAAAATAATCACCAAACAATGGTAACCCAACCTCCTTCTAATACACTCTTAGATTGAGAGGTTTAAAGGGTAAAAACAAGTTGTTTTGTGATTGTAAGCATCTTGGTTTTGTGTATACCATTCCAAGTTAAGGATGCACAAATTGTAACTCTTAAGTGAGAGGATGAGTATTCAAACTCTTAATGGAATTGTTTCATTGTGTTATAATTAGTATTCAATTAAACTTGAAACAACTTTCACCTACATGATCATAAGAAGTGGTGCTGCTTCTACCTAAGGTTTTGGGTGATCCTTAGTACGTGATCATGAAACTAGGATGAGCACATGGCCTTAATAGTGCTGAAAATTTTGTGTGATTGAAATTGCAAATGATGGTTCAAATGTGTGACAAATTTCTATTTCTATCGAACATTGGTTTAAGCAAATGAGCCACCAATGTCTTGATTGAAGACTTGTGAATTGTTTACACTAAGTGAAAGTTTAAGACGAAAGTTAATTTCATTGATGTTTGATTTCATGTAAAGTGTTGATTCAGCAATACAAACTAAGTGGGGGAATGTTGAGTATAGTTTGTTTTGCTGAAGTGAAGTGTGTTCGATATCGAACACTGCGTGAAACGTTGGTAGTTTGAGAACTAATTTTTGAAACAGCTTTTCAGTTTTTAGTTTGAATGAAGAGTTGCGACTCATCACGAACGGATTTGTTCAGATTGATTCTCAACTTCTACAATTGGCTAGTGGCATTCAGACTCTATAAATAGATGTGTCGGCCTGATTATTAACACACGAAAAATACACCAGCAACTCTCAATCTTGTGCATATACTCAAAGAACTTGCTACTTTGATATATGTTCGAATATATTGTATCCTAGGGGAATCTTGCCATTAACCCGGTTTAGCAAAGATAATGGGGGCAATAGTTCTCTAAGGACAGTGTTTCACGCCTTAGATTCTTTCGAAATTGCTCTGTGCAATCCATGAAATAATTCCCTCAAGTTTATACATTTCTTTAGTGAATTTTCTACAGTATTTTCCATTGTTGTTTGGGTACTGTTATCAACTTTCTCCAACAATATACAGTACATTAGATGCTATAAGTGATACGAAATACTTCCTAACTGTTGGGAAAAACACCCCTCAGGATCTTTAAACCACTTATTGGATGAAATATTCCAACAAAAGCACTGTCGCAGGATTGAAAATAGAAAAGAAAAACACAGCAATTTAACGTGGTTTAATCCACGGGAATACACACTTTTCTAAACAAACAGAGAATTTACAAAATAGAAGAGTTAACCTCTTTGCCCTCAATTCTATTCTACCCTTCCCCTCTACAATTCCTTCTAGCACCCTCTCTGTCTAGAATAAGATCTATCTATTGCTCTCTATAATTTTTGTGTCTAGTCTATTACAAACAACGTCTATTTATAATAAAACTATGGAAACCCTACTAGGCCTAATATCCTAATCTATTCAGAATTAGAAAGCCTGACCCAATACTAATTGTATTAGGATTTTGAAGAGATACCACAACAAATCCTCCCTCGACTCAAAGTCCTATGTACAATTACATCATCAGAAAATGACACTTGTTTATTCTTTTTCAGTTTCATCTTCTCCTTTTGAATGCCAAACTCAACACAAGACTCATTCTTCGAATCACCAACATAAAATAGGTGATGAATACTCTTCGCTCCTTGCAGGATCAACTCATCTCCTTTAAATACTTTGCAAAATTCCATTCGCAGTGAATTTGTATCACGAGAACATAATTTACCCAACGAAATTATGTATTCACCACATGTTGGCACATATCTCACATTAGCTAATTTCTTCACAACACCATTGTGAGTCTTGAGACGTGCGGTACTAACACCCTCAATATTAATCTTCTGACCATTTTCCACAGTGTTGTGACCAAAATCTCCATCAGTCTGCACAGTATCAAAATGAGATCTCTCTCTACATATGTGCACAGATGCTGTACAATTCATTATCCAACCTGAACTGAGTATCCTTCCTCATAACCCACTCATCATCACACACAACATTTGCATTAGCAGAGTCGTCAATCTTCTTTTTGTGTTTACTCTTTATATTCTTCAAACTCTTCAGGTCTTATTTCATAGGCATGTATAGTAGATGTGACCCTTTTCTCCACAGTAATAACACTCTAAATTACTGTAGTCTCTCGGCTGAGATTTTCCACAAATGTAACTTCTCCCTCGCGAACGACTCCTCCCTCAATTCGAACTCTCTGCAACAGCTAGTGTTTCCTCTCTCCCAGGCATAATCTGCTTCCCCATTATCTTCTCATTCTTTCTCAGCTGCGTAACCACATCATAAAGTGTCAAACTTGTTCTCCCAACAAGCATTATTTGCCCAACCGGTTTATAAGGTAACGGCAAAGAAGATAGCAACAACAAAGCCTGCTCTTCATTTTCGACTTCCTCTCATGTATTTTGAAGTCGGCATACTAGCTGATTAAACACATGATCATGATCATGAAAAAATTCACTCCTTCATTCATCTTCAAAGTATAGAGGTCCATCTTCATGCATAACATGTTCGTTAGTGACTTCGACGCATAAATACTCTCCAACTTGTCCCATATCCCCTTCGGTGTCTTCTGTATTTAATCTCTGGAGCAAGTGCAAGTCGAATCGTACTAATTGCCTGCTTTTTCATCGTATCCCAATTTTTATCAGTCATCCCTTCAGACTTCTTATCTTCAAGCGCCAAATCAAGATTATCCCGCACAAGTAAATCTTGAATAGTGCACTGCCAGATCTTAAAATCCGTCTTTCCATAAAAGAGGGGAGTCTCAAATTTCTTTCCAGACATCTTTAAAATTGATCCAAAAAACCTTAAATTATTTGACCAAAATTAATTAACCCACAATATCAAAGCCGCAAGCTTCCAGCGAGAATTACCCCAAAATAATTTTAGATATAATTATTTGCTTCACCCACCGTACACAAATAAATTAGTCAAAGTCTCACCTTTTTGCTAAAACTCATGGGCCCCACAACCAAACAACTTGGGCTTACAAGCTAATGCCTCTAGGTTAGCCACAATCTTTCAACATATTGGAAGATCCACAATTTCAATGCAAACTTAAACAAACTCTAAACAGTGGAATCAACCATATTCTCCTTCTTTGTGTGAATCTTTTAGGAAACAAATAAATAGATATCAAAACGAAACAAGCAACAAATGAACAAATTGACAGCACAACAATTTTAGCGTGGTAAAACCTCCGTTAACAAGGATGAAACATCCACGGGACCTTAGGCCACTTAATCTCCACTAAAATGAATAATGGGTACAACCAAGAGTTCTCTCTAATTCAGATTAGAGGCTTTCATCAACAACATCAAGATATTAGAGGCATCCATCAACAACATCAAGATATACAACACAATCTTGGAACACAATAAGAATCAATATAGCAAATAAACCAAAGATTTCCCCAAACTCACGTCTCTGTTATACGCACATCAGACGGACTTAAAATGCTCAAAACCAGATCTCCACCGTTCAAAACATACCTCTACGTGTGGTGAACACTGTGGCAAAGTTTCAGGACAATCCAACGGTTGATCGCTGAGAAATCTCCGTTTTGGCTGAACTGGTCCTGGCAGGGAAAAATGCTGCGGTTTTTCTTCTTTCTTTTTGTGCTGCCCCTCTCACACCCTCTTCTCACCCAATCCCTAAAGAAAGGGCAAAAAAAAAAAAAACACAGTCTAATGGCCTAATTTGGGCTCCTCCAAATATGAGGGAAAGCCCAACACAACAGCCACACAAAAATTAATCCAGTAAAATATTGATGCAACCTCCACAATTAAGCATCAATTGGTACGGCAGTACGGCGGTGAAAGAAATTTTACAAACCAAATTGATTAATGATTTTTGCAACACAAACCAACAGAAGACTTTCTTCGTAAAACCCAATTAACACCGAAAGAATAAGAAATTCCCCTTTCACTTACTTCTAAAATCAAATCTCACAATCAAATTAAAAAATACCTTGCCTTCTTAATTTGATCCACCCACAAAATAAGCCCTGTGCAGCACGGTCGGAACTCCCGTCGCGCAAATCTCCCTTCTCATTTTTTCTTTTTCCGATTTTCTTATTAGCCCTATCTCTGATAACACTTGTTGGGAAAAATACCCTTCAGTATCTTTGAATCACTTGTTGAGAGGGATATTCCAACAAGAACACTGTAGCGCAATTAAAAACAGAAAAGAAAAGCACAACACAATTTAACGTGATCCGATCTCAACAGATCTAACATCCATGGGAATACGCACTATTTCAAACAAACAGAGAATTTACAAAATAGAAGAATTAACCTCTTTGCCCTCAATTCTAGCACCCTCTCTGTCTAGAATGAGATCTGTCACTGCTCTCTCTACTTTTTGTGTCTGGTCTATTACAAACTACGTCTATTTATAATAAAATTAAGGAAACCCTACTGGGCTTAGTATCCTAATATATTCCGAATTAAAAAACCTGACCTAATACTAATTGCATTAGGATTTTGAGGATATACCAGAACACTAGCATATAAACACAATATTTGAGGCTAATTAAACTCGATGCTCATTTCTTAAAATAAAAGAGTCGGACGATTCAACTACCGTATAGAAGTTTTTGTCATCTATAATTTGTCCTAAAATGATTATGATGTGTAGCATAAATTATTAACGCACTGAACAAATTTTTATATTTGTCCTTATCTGCTTGTACATACGGCATCACACTGATTCCATCGAGAAAGAAATAAATAAATACTAGATATTCAAATATATATATATATATATATAAATATATTCGGAATGACAATTAAGGAAATGGAGGCATCCGCCGGCCAGAATAGTTTGATGATTCCGTTGTTCTTTTTCTGTGTTGTTGTTTCAGTATTAGCATGGAGAGCTTTGAATTGGGCATGGTTTCAACCCAAAAGGCTGGAGAAATTACTCAGAGAACAGGGATTCAAAGGAAACCCTTACAAGCTTCTCCATGGAGATTACAAAGAGATGAAAGCCATGTTTAAAGAAGCTCACTCCAAGTCTCTTCATCTCTCCGACGACATCCTTCCACGAATCATTCCCAGTGTTCTTCAAACTGTGAAGAAACACGGTATGTCATCTCTTGACTAAATTAATAGTAGTCGGCGAAGAAGAAAAGAAAAAAAAAAAGAAAATTTCGATCATTGATCAGTTTTTTTTATAAGTACTTTCTCGGTTCTACCAAAAAAAAAAATAATAATAAATAAATAAAATCTTATTTAGAATAATATGGGTTTGCAGGCAAGAATTCATATTTATGGTTTGGACCGCAGCCGTCAGTGCTAATAATGGAGCCTGAGCTGATAAGAGAGGTTACAAGGAATATAAAGGTATTCCATAAAGGGCGAACAAATCCACTTACCAAATTGATAGCTCAAGGAATAGCGAATCATGAAGGGGTTGAATGGGCAGAAAAGAGAAAACTCCTCAACCCGGTTTTCCACATGGAGAAGTTGAAGGTTTTCGTTTTTTTTTAATTTTTTTATTTTTATGATCAGCCGACTAAGTGTTTGATGGACATGAAAACCCTTTATTAGTTAAAATTAGAAAAAAGTTGACAGGAGGTCATAATAAGTCTTACCTTATAATACAAACATTGTTATGCAAATGATAATATTGTTATAAATACATCACCTTCATACAATTTTCCTAGTCTAAAATTAGGAATTTCCATTTGATGATGATGGTCACTTTTCTATTTTCTCTTTACTCTATTCTATGTTGTACTAATTAACCCGCATCATAATTTGAAAGACACGTGTTTTAACTTAAGCAATACTATAAATAAACATTAAACACGCGAGTCTTAAAACTTAGGTATGGAGTTGATCGATACAGAATAAGTGGTACAAATGATCTGAATTCGCTTATTAACTTTTTTTCCTTTTGGACTTAATTAGCTTATGATCCCAGCCTTCTACCAAAGTGCAAGTCAAATGTTGAGGAAATGGGAAGATATTGCATCAGAGGAAGGGTCATGTGAAGTTGATGTTTGGCCCTATCTTCAAGCTTTGACCGGGGATGTCATTTCTCGGACGGCTTTTGGCAGTAATTACGAACAAGGGAAAAGGATATTTGAACTGCAGAGAGAACAAACTGAACATTTACTCAAGGCACTACGTTCAGTATACTTCCCCGGGTTGAGGTAATAAAACATATTTCGTCTGTTCCAATAGAAAAGTCCACTTTATAATATTGAAAACACGTGGGGGGACTAATGTCACATATTCATTCATAAGTTAAATTGTTACAAATCATTGAATATCCGCTATCTAAAAATGATCTCCTCAATCACTGTCAGGTTTTTGCCAACTAAGAGAAACAGAAGAATGAAACAGATAGATAAAGAAGTTGATAATGCAATTAGGGAAATCATTGATGCAAGAATGAGGTCAATGGTGTGTAGAGAAACGAATGATAAAGACTTGTTGGGGTTATTACTTGAATCCATGTATCCAGGAAATGATAAACAGGGAAACAACAAACCTGGGATGACCATCGAGGATGTGATCCAACAGTGCAAACTATTCTATTTTGCCGGGCAAGAAACCACCTCTGTTCTACTTGTTTGGACTATGATTTTACTGAGTAGGTTCCAGGATTGGCAATCACGAGCTCGAGAAGAGGTTCTACAAATCTTTGGGACTAACAACCTACATTTTGAAGGACTAAATAGCCTTAAAATTGTAAGTTTCTTCTTGAAAATCATTTTAATTAGGTAATATCATGCCATTATTTGAAACCAATTAATTGTTTGAGTGATAGGTGGACATGGTTTTAAATGAGGTGTTAAGGCTATATCCGCCGGTGACAATTCTTAATAGGAGAACCGTGGAAGAAACCAGATTAGGAAATTTGAATCTCCCGGCTGGAGTGTTTCTCAGAATCCCTACAATTTTGATGCATCATGACCCAGAAATATGGGGCGATGATGCCAAGGAATTCAAGCCTGAGAGATTTGCAGAGGGAGTGTCACACGCAACAAAGGGCCAAGTTGTGTTTTTCCCTTTAGCTGGGGACCTCGCATTTGCATTGGCCAAAATTTTGCTATGTTGGAAGCTAAATTGGCGCTGGCTATGATTTTACAACGCTTCTCTTTTGAACTTTCTCCATCATATTCTCACGCTCCCCGCCAAGTTATGACACTTCAACC
Organism: Leptodermis oblonga; assembly: GCA_016801395.1. Taxonomy (NCBI): domain Eukaryota; kingdom Viridiplantae; phylum Streptophyta; class Magnoliopsida; order Gentianales; family Rubiaceae; genus Leptodermis; species Leptodermis oblonga. The sequence continues at coordinate 8,309,894 of CM028758.1, forward strand.
GCAGAATGGAGCTCACTTGACTATACACAAACTTTAGCTATAGCTTGATTTTCATTTCAAATAAGTCAAATTTGTCAAGGCAAAGTCCCATGTTTTGATGTGAAAGCGTACTTCAAGTTTGTCAATTGATTAAAAATTAAGACGGCAGTTATATATTTTGGCGTTATCGTTGTGTCACCCCTACAACTGGAAAATCGCTTGAATAGTACCTAAGTATTTACAGGACAAAATTAAAAATAAAATAATAAAACATTGCCGCCCAAATTTGCTTCTTCTTTTTTAATTTTTAAGAAAAAGGGCAACCCAACCAAAAAAAAAAAAAATCGTCTTTGAAGTGGAAAAAATAAATGCATGGTGATGGCATCCATATGTGCGAATCCAAAAAGAACACGTAGCATAAGGAAAATTTCAAACACTAATAGCTAAAATGGAGAAATGACAGAAGAGAAGGCAATTAATTATTAAAAAATTGCATTTATAGTCCATAATCTTTACCCAAAGTATCAAATATAATTCACATTTTTTAATAACTATCAAATGTAGTCCACTATGTATCTATTTTTTTTTTTTTCAATTTCAGTCCAAAAAATTGAAAGATGACCCAAACTAACGGTATCGTCATTCCTGTGTTAGTCAAAGCGGGGTTTGACCGACCCTAAACCATCTTTGGTGCTCCATTTTCAATCGATTTGAACTGTCTTGCATAATGGAAGTCTTTATAATGGATTCAAATGATTTGGAAGAAGGGAGGAAGATGGTTTAGGGTCGGTTAAAACTGATTTGACTAACGCCGGAATGAGGAGACCGTTAGTTTGTATCAATTTTTCATTTTTTGGACTGATAATTGCAAAAAATGGATACATTACAGATTGCATTTGATACTTATTAAATAATGTGGACTACATTTGATACTTAGGTAAAGTATGCAATTTTTCCAATTAATTATTAAGCTATAAATTAGAAAATGATAGCTTGTCATTAGGGGTGTCAAACGGGCGGGTTGGGTGGATATTAAATGGGTGTTAAGTTAATGGGTAATGGGTACCCATTACCCATTAAATTAATGGTCTTAACTCAAATGGGTAATGGGTAGTTATGGGTACCCATGGTACCCATAATACCCATTATACAAAAATGTAAGGCTTATTTAATAATTTATTAATAAATTTCTAAATTTTTTTTTAATTTCATTTTAATTTTTTTAACGCGAATTTTAATTCTTTGAATCTATTCTAAAATTTGAAACATTAAATTTTTTACACTTTTATATTTAATCATATGTAAATTTTTTTCCAAACACAATTTTTAATTTTTTTATATTTATATAAACCTGTGCATGCCCGGATCTGAGGCCCGAAACTCGACCCGAGGGCCAAAACTGGACCTGAGGCCCGAAATTGGGCCGGGACGAAAATGGGCCCGGCCCAAAACTGGACCCGAGGCCCGAAACTGGGCCCGGCCAGAAATCGGTCCAGAACTGGGCCAGAACTGAACCGGCCCAACCCAAACCCAACCTTAAACCCGAGCCTAAGCCCAAACGAATTTTGAATTAGTATTTAAGTGGGTAATTTAAAAATATTATAAAAGAATAAATGGGAGAAAAAAACGTAAAGTAATTGTAGGACACGAAAAATAAATAAGAAAAAAAATAAGTTTGAAGAAAAAAATAAAATGGACCCACTAAAATAAGTGAGTTGTTGGGTTTTGTTTATACTTTTAAGGGTAATTTTGGATGGGTATTTTTGGTACCCATGATGGGCGAGTTTTAGGGTGCCCAATGGGCTACCCTAAATCCGCCCATTACATATTTAGCCCAAGCCTACCCAACCCATTATTATTTTACGTGAATTTTATTTGGTTAATACCCAATGAATTTGGGCAGTTTTTGAGTTAGTGGATTTTTTTGCCACCCCTACTTGTCATATATAGATGACTCGCACTCACGCATATTCTTCGATAATGCAAGGTAAAAACAGCGACTTTTTTTTTATATTTTTAAGGCTTCATCACTTTCAACCCCTGTGTTATTCACTTTTTACTTCTTGCCCCCCGTGTTATTTTATTAGGCACTTACCCCTCTTTGGTCATTTGAAAAAGAAAAAAGTGTAAGAAGACAAAAGAACCCATAACTTTTCTAATTAATTTTCTGAGACAAAAACACCCGCCTTAGCCTTAGGGTTTTCCAGACCCTCAACCACCACTAATGCCAGGAGGAAGGCCACTTGCTCCCCACCCAAAAAATCGTTGAGGAGCTAGAGTCTAGTGAAAATGAAAGGTAGGACAAGTAATGAATCACTATTCCTTTGATTAATTATTTAATCAAAGTATAAGCATCTGCTTTGAAATTCAACAATTCTAAACAACTTCTTCATCCACTTAAAACGAATAAGTTCATTGGTGTGTATCATTGGTGTGTATAAAAATAAGTTTTCATTGGGTTTAACCCAATCAACAAAAGGGAAGATAAACAGTAAAGCAGAAAAGATGTATAAAAGGTCCGAAACCAAACTTAGGTCGGAAAGCTCCCTAAAATCGAGCCAAAGAAACAAGCTTAGATCGGTTAATAGCTTAGGTAGGCCCTAATAGGTTTTCCTATTTACATCACAACGGTCACCATAACCGAGCCTGGGAAGTTAGGTCGAAATAAGCGATAACACTGACACAGTAGGTAGAAATCATTATAGGACCATGGACATAATTTGAATACATGCAGGATTTGCTCATAACGATGATGGGAAAGGAACCAAAAGTTAGGTCATGATGACAGGAGCGTATAAGTCATCGTAAAAGGGGGGAGAGTAGTTGGAAGTACAGATCATCATAGCGCAACAGACATGTCAAAGTCTTGATATAAATACTAAGTCATCAAGCTTAGTGAGGGACACCTTCTTCTTCATGCTTAAGCTCTTGGTCAATACAATTTCTCATCCTGCATTTTACTAACTTGATCGTCGGAGTTGAACAGGGGGGATAGTCCCGCTTGTTTTACTATTTGTCTCCGGTAACAGATCTGAGCTGTACACTCTCATTCACGCCGATCCGAGCTAAAGAAGCCCAGATCCTAGCTTTGCCATCCTTCGTTTCGGCAGTCAATCTCTATATTGGGCCTGAACCTTCAAGATCTCGATTGGGTCTACCGGAGCATCCTGTACCGGACATTTTGCGTCACATCATTCATATATGGGCAATAGAATAAAGACGAATTTTCACAACAAATTTTCATACTCTATCAAAATTTACAAGCCCAAAATCTCATTGAGTCTTTTATGTCTCCACTTCGTTTGTTAACGCATTACAATCCCCATTTCGCCAACGGCCGGTCCTCCAGCCACGTCACCTCCGCCACTAAGAAAAACGTCGTCACCGAGCCGCTCATTCTTCACAATTTCCCGACACAGACCAAGTCGGCTGTGCCGGTGGCAGAGTTGGTGTAAACGACGCCAAAGAGGAGGTCGGTTTGGAGGAGCTTATGCATCCTTATACTATTCGGAACTTATCAGATCTGTAAGGGAGGATGGCGCCCAGGAAGAGGACAAGCGGAAACTCGATGACTTCGCCCAATTAACTTTGGGGAATCGGTGTGGTGCTTCAGAGAATTGACAAAACGAAGTAGCCTTCCACCGCCTTTGACGGTGGCGGACAAGTGGGTTTGATAAGATGAATGTTTAATGGGATTGTTAAAGTAGTAGTGGAGTAGTGGGATTTATGTGGGACTTGTACAGAATTATTGATGAAGATGAGGAAGAGGGGTCTAGAAAACCTGATTTCACCTAGGGCTAAGGAGGATGTTTTTGTCTCAAAAAAAATTAATTAGAAAAGTTATGGATTCTTTTGTCTTTTTACACTTTTTTTCTTCTACAAATGGTCAAAGGGGGGCAAAGTCTCTAATAAAATAACACGGAAGGCAAGAAGTAAAAGGTGAATAACACGGGGGTTTAAAAGTGATTAAGCCTAATTTTAAACCTCAATTTTGATACCACATAAGACATGATAAGACGAAAATGAATCCTTAATTAGAAAAAAAACGGAGTACTTAATACCTATATGCATTTACCTAATAAAGGTTTACCTAGCTAGCTATTATGTGCTACTATATATCAAAATGACATTGTTTTGGATATTATTCCACTAGGTAAAACCACGTCGTTTCAGTAATGTTACATGATAGGCACACTATTACGGGCACATGTGATCTGATTCGGGATGAAACCAGTGCAATAATAGTGATGAGAATTACTAGGACTTGCAGGCAAGAGCACATATTTATGGTTTGAATCTCAGAAAATAAGCTACCCAGAATATGAAGGTATTCCAAAAGGTCCGACAACTCCTTTTGCCAAATTTATACCTCAAGGGTTAGCGAGCCATGAAGCACCAAATGGGCAAAATAGAGAAAACTCTCAACCCACGTATTCAGAAAATGGGAGACATGGAAACAACAAACCTGGCATGACTATTGATAGAGCTGTCGTGGAACTATCAAATACCAGTAAAAGTATTGTTTTAAACTTACAAGTAAGATGCTAATAAAATATAGCACTGTAGTAAACAGGGTCGATCCACAGAGACAGTAATTAATACTCAATTTCCAATTTAATGCTAAGTAACCAAACTTTGACTAGTAGTCACATTTGTGTCTCTTAAGAGACCTTAGAGTTGTCACTTAATTATAGAAATTAATAATTAAACTAATAAAGACTTAGAAAATATCAAGTAATGAGAGAAATTACGGTATTATGTAAATCCACCTTAATTTCATGCATGCAATCATAAACCTCTTAAATTGTCTAATTACTTATGTCATTTCAGTTATAGTATTACCGCGAGTCCCCACAAATAATCCCAATTCTCCCATAGATTCTCGATAATCCCACGCGAGTCTACGCAAATGAATTATTCTCTAACTACGTTAACTAACAGACCGCGAGTCTCCGCAAACCTTATTAATTAACAAACAGAAGCATTAAAAACTAGAAGAACCTGAAACTAATAATTCCTACTAACGATGCATTAGAAATTATCACCCAATTAATCTTGACTACTCGGCTAATAGTTGTGTCAGTCACTGACTCTACCAGATTAAACTAAGTTGATCATGCTTGCAATAATCTTAGTAATTAGACATATAAACACAGGCAATGTAGAAACATAATTCATTAGACCTTAGATTAATTCCTGAGTTTCATACATGCATGGATTATGGCTTCTTACATAATACCCGAACTAAGAAATTAGCTACTCATAATAAAACATGAAAAACACATAAATATAAATGAATCCATTAAAAGAGAAAATAGAAACCGTACTGTTATTTAAGAAATCGAGATCTGGCAACCGACGGTGTGGCCAAAGGGTAGACTGCTCCGTCGGGAAATCCAAAATTGCGATTGGAACAGAACAAAATAAAACTAAACTCTGAATATTAGCTAATGAACGAAACTGTATCTTGTGTGGAAAATAATTGTAAACTAAGAAAACTATTATATGGAAAGTAGCATGTCTTTACTGCACGAAAATCTCCCATACATATAGGGATAGAAATCTAATCACAAAAAGGAATAAAATCAATCCTTATCAAGTGAGGAAACCTCTTCAAACATGGAAACCATCGTGGAATCAGATTTGGATTCTCTTTCTTGCAATTGAAGTCTTCTTGAATAAGGTAACTTCTTGAGATTTCCTTTTCCTCTTCCAATTCTGAATCCTTCTGCTTAATGGATTCAATTTCTATATTTTTCTTCTACTTCCACTTGGATCAGCAGTAGCTTCTCGTGGACTTTCTCCTTTGTTTAGCCCACAATTCGCGTGGGCTTTTTGGTCGTGACTCATCTGCTCTAATTCTTCCAATTTTTGCACATTCCTTTCTTCCTAAGCCTGATCTTCAAATCTGCAAATAAACATTAAAACCTTGGGTAAAAGCTCGTGAGAACTGCTATAACAAGTGCTAAAATAATTCACCTAAAAGGTGCAGATCAAATATCTCCACACTTGAATAACGCTTGCCCTCAAGCCTGAAGTGAAGAACTAGAGCATGCCCATCATTTCAGCAATTTACTTAAACTTCCTTCTTCAATTGATCCGGACCAAACATAGACACCAAACAGAACACGACACACAAGACTCTTGGACTGACTCGAGAAATAAAAACAACTACTATCACTTTGACTCAAAACAAACAAGACTCAACAAATCTGCCTTTCTCTTTTTTCAAAACTTACTCACACCACAAAATCAACACTTCAATTCATATGCATGTGTTCTTTTTACTTCACAAAAATAGTCCTCCCATTGGCAAAATCCAAAAAAAAATGCAATAATTCCCAAAAACAGCACTCTATGGTTGGTGATTCAGACAATCTCACATTTTTTTCAAAAAAATCAGGATAAAATAAATCCTAGTCTAGCCAAAATCATACATGCTTGATAGCCGACCATCACCACAGTATAGAAGGAATAGACACACAGTTGTTAAGAAACAACCTTCTAATCAATTAAGGGACGAAACATGAGGCTTGAGTTAGAACCTTTGGATAGATTCTAAGGGTTCTAGGCCACCTGTAAAAAAATTTAGACCTATTGTGTTTCTCAACAATTAAACTTTAGTTGTTGTACCTTTATTCAGAATTCTTCACAACCCCCTTTGATTTGGGCCAACTTGCGCTTGTCTTATTCAGCCTTTTTGCACTTTGCGCTGACTATGGCTCAATAAATTCAGTACCCATCTCATAATATAACTTCAAAACTTTGCAGAATTTCACAACATCAACATATTTTTCTTTATTTCTTTCTTTCTCTGCTTTCCACGAGCTTTTTAACTTTGGGTGTATACATATATTAGCCAATTAAACAGTGCACCACTTGACTTCATTCATAATTCAGCAACTCAACACACACTTGGGGGGGGGGGGGGGGGGGGTAGAAAGAATTTATCACAAACATTGGCCTTGGCTTATTTACTGACTAGAAAAAATGTTTGTATACAAGGCTTCAACTTGGCTTCTAGGGATATACAAGGTAGGTCAAGAATTTAAGCCAAAAGTGGTTAATCCTAAGAAGGTTCCCCACCATCCTGAACAATCCATTGAAAGTCTGACAGGCAAGCAAATGATTCTCCCTGAACAATCCAGCATTTAGGCCCAGTACAATGGCTGAAGAAAAGGGAAAACATGCATATTTCCAGATTTAACTAATTCAGGACTTCTCAGATTAATTATTCAAAACTTCAGCATGCATACTTCATGTCACACTTCATCTATGATGCATATTTCAGATCCAAATCAGATTTAAAGGCAGAGACAACCTAACTCACAAATAGGAAAAAAAATAAAAATTTTAGGACAAATGACCTACATCCCCACACTTAAACAATTGCTTGTCCCCAAGCAAAGACAATGAAAACAAGAGATACATACTGACACACAAAATTATGAAAAACATGAAACAACCTTGTAAACATCCCTACACTTGAATAATGCTTGCCCTTAAGCATGAAGTGAAGAATAAAAACAGGGCTAGATATAGAACAATCAAAACAAACACCACAAACATAGCAACACAAAACACTGATGGATTGCAGCGAAGCTCTCCTCTATCTGCATATTCAAGGAAGCCTATTCCTCCTTTATTTCTTCAAGGTTCTTTTGGACCTTGTCCAAACCTGTAGATGCTGCATGAGCGGGTGGCGAAAATTCCGCACTGTGAAAGCAGAGGGTCCCATCATGGGCCCTAAAAAGCAGCTCTGTAGCAATTAAGTATTCATCATCCAATGGCATAGGGGCAGGACAAGGGGTCATGCAAGTGGGAGAGGCATCAAATAGATTCATATTTCTAGCAATTAAACCCACAAAATACCCTAAGCTTAAGTGTCTCTTAAGGTGGGATGTAATATCCCCCAAACTATACCCAATCCAAAACCCAAGGTTGAGTTTAACCCCCTCCAATATGAATTTAAGTATATAGAGTTCAGGAATGGTAAGTACCTGTTAGGCAAAAGTCCTGCCACTGAGATTCTTCACAATCAGATAATGGCAAAATTGAAGTGCAAGGTCAGTAATCAGATATGCTCCAGACGTAGTAGAAGAATAAACCATTTCAGAAGAAGTGAGGCCATTCCACACAGATTGATGAGTAAAGGCAGGAAATTTCACAGGTCTAGCTAAGTAATCAGCAAAAGTTAACTCAGCCTCACTACAGATGCCTAAGATAGTATTCAATTGATTGATAGATAGAGAATGCACTGTATTAAACAATCTAAAATTAAAAAATTCCTGACTAAGAGTGAGACACTTAGTTTTGTTTTAGTGGCAGTGGTATAAAAGTCTTTAAGCATCTCCTCATAACAACGAGTCAAATCAAAGTTCAAAAACTAAGATCACCCCACCCTATTAAAAAAATTATGTACATCTTTCGAAATATTTGAACTGACTAAGAGCTGAGAATCAATACTGTAAAAAGAAGAAATAGAGCGGTAACAAACCTGCTCATACCTGGTCTTTTGGGCCGAGGTAGGGAATGTCAAGTTCCCTGCAATCTGAGCAGCGGTGGTGATCTGAGCACGAGGTGGTGGAGTGTTCTCTTCCTCATCGGTTGCTGGCTCCGTATGGAAGTAGAAGTACTCGTCCGAACTGCTCTTTTCCTTAAAACTCCAGTAGAAGTACGCGTGGCGGCACATCTGGCTGGGAAGCAGTAGAAGTACTTGTTTCCTATACCAGTGAAGTAGTCGGAATCTCCAAGGACATCGGTGTGGACTATGGTGGTGTGGAGGTTCGGGTGCCGGTGGCCTCAGCCGAAATAAGTGGCTCGGTGTCGCCACTGGAGCAGAAGTAGCTGCCTCGGTCATCGGCGGAGGAGAAGGTAGTGTAGCGATGGCTCGCGGCGGCAGTAGTGGTGGCGGCGGCAGACTCTGTCGATCCAGCACTTAGGAGCCATGGACGGAGAAGATGGATGGAGGTGGTGGTTGCTTCGGGCAAAGGGGAGGTGGCACGGTAAAAATGGGGGTGAGGCTGCGGTGGAAAATTTTAAGGAGGAAGATGATAGATTGGGGGAAATTATGGGTAATTTAGGGTAAAAGGGAATGGGTAAAATTCATGGGTAGGTTGATTTATTGGGTTGGGTAATTGGGTTAATGGGTCGGGCGGTGGGCTGATTGGGGATAAAATTAGGTTAGGGCAAAAATCCCCAAATTGGGTGAGGTAGGTTCTCCGTAATTGCAATTCAGTCCCTGTAGTTCCTGGACTTCATAATTCGGCCCCCCGAATTCATAACTCATGGCCCCTGCTCCAAAGAATTGCAGCTCCAATCCCTAAACTTTGTTAAACCTCGCAATTGGACACCCGAATTTGGAATGTAGGCTCTCGTTCTGGAAAAATTGCACCGTCAGTCTCTTGACTCTTGGAAAATTAGAAGATGGCCCCAAAAGTTGTACTTCCTCCCTTCTCAAAATTTGTGCCTCCAGTCCCTGTAAAAACAAGCAAATTGTGAAAACAGGAACAAAAATAAAAAATAAAAAGTAAAAAAAGCCAATTAATTTTTTTTTTAATACTAAACTATTATAACAAACTAGGTTGCCTATTAGTAGCACTTTTCTTTAACGTTTTGGCCAGACTGAGTGCGAACATGATCAATCTACGTGATGTGGCCATTTGGCCAACCATACTCCTTCGACCTGTTGGATCTGACTTGAAGTATAAAATTGCTTGAATCTATGTCCGTTGACTTTATACTGCTGTCATGACTGAGGGTTTCGGACCTCCACTACACCACTTGGCCAAACCGTTACTACCTCCAATGGTCTATGCCACTTGCTAGACAATTTTCCAGTGCCAAATAATCAAATTCTAAATTTGAACAGTAACGCCTGCTGGCCAACTCAAAATTCTTTCTGCCAGATGAGCCGATCAGGCCTTGCTTTCGTTCGGTCTTTGTACCATTTGGCCAAATCATAGGCTTCCAGCCTTATTTCTTCGAGTTCGTGGAGTTGGTACTGCCTTTCTTCACCTGCTGCTGTAGCATCCTTGTTCATCTTCTGTATTGGCCAGTATGCTTTATGCTTTAATTCTACGGGAAGATAACACATCTTGCAAAAACAAGTCAATATAGAGACATCCCAATAGGAGTTTTAAATGCAGTTCGATATGCCCATAAAGCATCAGGTAGCTTCTGACTCCAATCTTTTCTTGGGGTATTAACTGCCCTCTCAAGAATCCTCTTGATCTCTCTGTTCGAAACTTCAGCCTGCCTGTTGGACTATGGATGGTAAGGTTTAGCAAGTTGATGCTGAATTCCATATGGCCTCATCACTTCAACTATAGTTTTATTGCAAAAGTGAGTACCTTGATCACTTATAATAGCCTTGGGAACACCAAATCGAGGGAACAATTGACATGTTAAAAATGCCTTTACATCATTGGCTTTATTTGAATGCGTGGGCCTGGACTCAATCCACTTGGACACCTAATCTAAGGTGAGCATAATGTAAGCATACCCATTGGAAGTTAGCAAAGGGCCCATAAAATCCATGCCCCAAACATTAAATATTTCGCAGACCTTGATCGGGACATGTGCCATCTCATCTCGGGTCCCGATGTCTCCAAATTGCTGGCATCTGCTACAAGCTTGACAGAATAAGTAGCTATCTTTGTTTACACTAGGCCAATAAAATCCACAGTCCATTATTTTTCTGGCTGTACGTTTGTGTCCAAAATGTCCTCCTGTAGGCGAAGAATGACAGTGCTAAAGGATACTCTCTTGTTCCCATTCTGGCACATATTGTCGAATGATCTGATCAAGGCCACACTTCCACATGATTGAATCGTCCCAGATATACTTCCTACTGTCGCTGATCAGTTTCTCCTTCTTTCCTTGAGAGAATTAGCGTGGCAGCCACCAAATAATTCACTATGTGTGAATACCATGGGTCAGGATGTGCTGCTGCGACTGCTGCAAGATGAGTTTGTTCTCCCTAGATCACAGCACTTAGAGCAACAAGGTGCTCTCCTGGAAATTCTTCTCCAATTTGTTCTTCCTATTCAGGTAGAGTCAGTCGGCTCAAGTGATCAGCCTCGGTGTTCTCAGCTCCCTTTTTATCCTTAAGCTCCCAATCGAATTCCTGAAGAAGCAGAATCCACCTTATCAACCTCGGCTTTAACTCCTTTTTGTGCAGAAGGTGCTTTAAAGCAGCATGATTGTATAAACTATAACTTTGGAGCCCAGTAGGTACTGTCTGAATTTGTCAAACCAGAACACCACTGCTAATAATTCCTTCTCCATCGTGGTATAGTTACATTGGGCAGGATTAAGAGTTTTTGAGGCATAATATACAGCATGTGTCTCCTTAATTTTCTGACCAAGCACGGCACCAACATCATAATCACTAGCATCACACATAAGCTCGAAGGGTTTCTCCCAATCTGGAGGCTGAATGATCAGAGTTGACACCAACTTCCCCTTCAGAGTATTAAATGCTTCTCGGCAGTCATCTGTTAGGGCAAATGGGACATCGTCTTTGAGCAAATTAGTGAGTGACTGTGCGATTTTAGAAAAATCCTTGATGAAGCGTCTATAAAAACCTGCATGGCCCAGAAAACTTTGAATTTCTTTTACGTTGGTGGGATTGAGAAGCTTTGCAATCAATTCCACCTTGGCCTTGTCCACTTCAATCCCTTCTTCACTGACTTTGTGATCAAAAACAATTCCCTCTCGAACCATGAAGTGACATTTTTCATAATTCAGCACCAAGTTCTTAGCTACGCATCGTTCCAAAACCGAGTCTAGGTGCTCTAAACATTGATAAAAAGAATCCACATAGACTATGAAATCATTCATAAAAATCTCGATGCACTGTTCAATAATGTCTGAGAAAATACTCATCATGCATTATTGAAAAGTTCTTGGGGCATTGCGTAGACCGAATGGCATCCTCCTGTAGGCATAGGTTCCGAATAGACATGTAAAAGTAGGCTTCTCTTGATCCTCCTTGTTAACCCATATCTAAAAATATCCACTGTACCCATCCAAAAAGCAAAAGAACATTTTCCCAGCTAGACGTTCCAACATCTCATCAATAAAGGAAAGGGGAAAGTGATCCTTCCTGATAGCTGCATTCAATTTGTGAATATCGATGCATATTCTCCCTCCTATAAGTAATCTCATCGGCACCAACTCATTTTTTTCATTAGTAACTACTTCGAAACCTCCCTTCTTCGGCACCATATGAACTGGGCTGATCCACTTGCTGTCAGAAATAGGATAAATTATTCTCATGGCCAATAACTTTAGAATCTCCTTTAGAACTACCTCCCTCATGTTTGGATTCAGCTTTCTTTGAGGGTCCCTAGATGGTTTGGTGTTGGGTTCCAAGAAGATAAAGTGCTGGTAAATGTTGGGACTTATTCCAGGGACATTAGCGAAGGTCCCACCGATCGCCTTGATGTGCTTCTGTATGGTTCTGAGCAACCGATCTTCTTGAGCTAGGGTTAATCCCTTAGAAGTAATAATTGGCAGTGTATCTCCTCCTCCCAAGTAGGCATATTTCCGATTATCAGGGAGAGGCTTCAAGTCCAATTTCAGCGCCTTCACCAATGATGGAACTAGCCACTCGGCACCCAATGGGTTGGGGAAACCGTCGCCTGGTCCTGTATACTCTTCAGCTACTGAAAGGTGCTAAATTGCCTCGCAGACTTCCTCATCACTTAAATTATGTATGTCAGCGTCTATGAGACTCTGAGCAAGCGTCCTTTCCAGCTTATCCTGCAAGTTATATGTCTCAAGATGTCTTGGACAAAGGGGTCAGTGACATCTATTCCATATACATTCTCAACATCATCAAGAGGTTTCATAGCATTCTCAATGTTAAATTGCCACTTCTCCCCATAGTAATCGAAATTGAATTACCCATTATACACATCTATAACAGCCTTAGATGTCTTAAGGAAAGGTCTACCCAATAGCACCCCAGCAGATTCTTTAGCAGGATCAATATTCATTTTTATCACATAAAAATCAACAGGGTACACAAAAGAATTAACTTGCATGAGTACATTTTCTAATACCCCTTCAGGGTGCACACATGATCTATCAGCTAATTCAATCACAACCTTTGTCTCAGCTAATTCCACCCCAGATAGAGTCAAATAAATAGATAAAGGCATGACATCAATAGATGCACCAAGATTACACATTGCATGCTGAATAGCTTTTTCTCCAATTACATATGGTAGAGAAAACATACCTGGATCCTTGCACTTGGGTGGCAGCTTCTTCTGAATAACTGCAGAAACTGTCTCGCCTAGGATTACCTTGCTAGCTCCCCTCGATTTTCCTGCCATGAAGTCCTTCATAAATTTCCCAATTGGGGGATTTTAATCGCCTTTAGGAATGGAATGTTGACATCCATTTTCTCGAAAACATCCAAGTACTCAATTGGGTCCTCCTTCATCTTCCTTACCTTGGGCCTCAAGCTATTGGGAAAAGGCAGCACTGGCTTGTACACCACCGTGCTCATTGGAACTGGGACAGGGCTCTTCTTATGTTCATGTTCAGAGCTTATAATGATTTGCTCCTCAGGTTCAGTTAGCTCTAAATTTTCAGCATCCTGAACACCCGTTGATTTGGTCAAAGGTCCCCTGCTAACTGCAATTTTTTACTGCAGAATCCAGAATTTTTCCACTTCGCAGTTGGATTTTGTTCACATTCTCCTTATGAGGAACCTGTACCTGGGAAGGTAGTTGGCCTTGATTCCCTCTTAATTCTTGCATGGATGCCGATAACTGAGAGAGAACTCCGGCAATCCCATCTATGGCTATTCGTTGCTCCTTCTGCTACACAAGTAGCTCTACCATGGACTCCTTCATTGTTCTTCCTCCTCTTGGATTGTTCTAATTTAGATTGGAGAGATTCCTCTGGTTCGGGGGTCTGTACATTGGTCCATTAACTTGGTTACTGCCCCCCTTATTCGGATTTGAAGCTTGTGGGTCCAAAATTCTAAATAGGACCTTGCTGATTTGCTTCTGAGGGAAAAGGAACTTGTACTCCTTCTTCTGGGTTCTTCCATCCAAATGCCGGATTATCCTTCCATCCCGGATTGTATGTATTTGAGTGCGGGTCCCTTCTTGGTGCATTCCGATGCCAGTTACCATTGGAATTGTTATGCCAGTTTCCTACAGCATTAGCCTGGGTTATTGTTTCTTCCTGCGCAAGATTGCAGTTCTACGCAAAGTGTCTCGGATTGCCACAACATGCACATACGACCTCCTCTTTGTTATTACTGGTTGGGGTTGTAAGTTTCACCACTAATGCAGTCAATTTCTCCACACTAGCAGTGAGCTGATTTATTTTTTTCTCCCCAGAATCATAAATAAACGGACTTCAGCCTGCCGTTTGGCCAAATGGGAGGGTTCCCCAAACTGGCTCCTTAACTCGATAGTGTCTTCAATCATCTTTCTAGCCTTGGCTACTGTGTTGTTTTGGAACGCCCCGTTGCTGGATGAATCCATGCGGTTCCAATCATTGGTGCACATCCATTGTAAAAATATTGTAGTAATTAAGCCTCTGAATAATTATGATTTGGGCAGCTCTCCACCAATTTATTAAATCTCATCCAGTAATTGCTGAGGGACTCATCAATATCTTGTTGAATGCTACTGATCTTCTTCATGAACAAATTGGTTTTGGTTGGAGGAAAATATTTCTTCAGGAACAGCTCTTTCATCTGCTGCCAGGTGACGATAGAATTCGGTGGTAATGATGAGAACCACCTGTTTGCTGGACCTATCAGGACATATGGGAAATCCACCACTTTTAGCTGGTCGAGGGGTCATCTGTGGGAAGGCACCCCACCTTGCAATTCTTCACATACTCTGCAAGAAAGTTGTGTGGATCATCTCTAGCACCCCCATGAAACTTTGCAATGCCATTCAGCCAACCACTCTTCAATGGGAATCCGTTGGGCAATGTTGGAGTGATTACTGCTGAGGCTCTAACGTCGGTATCATGGCTACACAAATCTTTCAGCATGGGCTCTTCTTCTAGGCCCTCTACTCTTTCTATCACCTATTGGATCTAATTGAGAGTCAGAAAGTGAAAACTCTGTTTCAGAACTATTGGCCGTTTGGGCAAACGATCGATTGTCAGACTCTGTTTCTGCGAGTATCCGTAACTGTGTCTCCTTGGCTAACCGTTTACAGGTCTTCTCGATCTCTGGATCACTCGGTAATTCAGTACTTGAAGATTTGGTCATACACAAAACAAGAAAACACCAGTGCACATCAAACAGGAAAAAGAATAAAAATTGTAACCGTTCCCGGCAATGGCGCCAATTTGATAGAGTTGTCGTGGGACTATCAAATAATAGTAAAAGTACAGTTTTAAACCTACAAGTAAGATACTAATAAAATATAGCACAGTAGTAAACAGGGTCGATCCACAAGGATAATAATTAATACTCAATTTCCAATTTAATGTTAAGTAACCAAATTTTGACTAGTAATCACATTTGTGTCTCTTAAGAAACATTAGAGTTGTCACTTAATCATAGAAAATAATAATTAAACTAATAAAGACTTAGAAAATATCAAGTAATCAGAGAAATTATGGTATTATGTAAATCCACCTTAATCTCATGCATGCAATCATAAACCTCTTAAATTGTCTAATTACTTATGCCGTTTCAGTTACAGTATTACCGCGAGTCCCTGCAAATAATCCCAATTCTCCCATGGATTCTCAATTACGTTAACTAACAGACCGCGAGTTTTCGCAAACTTTATTAATTAACAAATAGAAGCATTAAGAACTCGAAGAACTCAAAAATAATAATTCCTACTGACGATGAATTAAAAATTATCACCCAATTAATCCTATACTACTCGGTTGGTAGTTGTGCCACTCACTGACTCTACTAGATTAAACTAAGTTTGATCATGCTTACAATAATCTTAGTAATTAGACATATAAACACAGGCAATTTAGAAACGTAATTCATTAAACCTTAGATTAATTCCTAGGTTTCATACATGCATGGATTATGGCTTCTTATATAATACCAGAACTAAGAAACTGGCTACTCATAATAAAACACGAGAACACACATAAATATAAAAGAATCTATTAAAAGTGAAAATAGAAAATCATACTGTTATTTAAGATATCGCAATCTGGCAACCGACGCTTTGGCCAAAGGGTAGACTGCACCGTCGGGAAATCCAAAACTGCAATTGGAACATAACAGAATAAAACTAA
This sequence comes from Leptodermis oblonga, assembly GCA_016801395.1. Lineage (NCBI taxonomy): Eukaryota > Viridiplantae > Streptophyta > Magnoliopsida > Gentianales > Rubiaceae > Leptodermis > Leptodermis oblonga. Next base: position 8,326,130 of record CM028758.1, read on the forward strand.
ACTCTAAATATTAGCTAATGAACGAATTGTATCTTGCGTGGAAAATAATTGTAAACTAAGAAAACTATTCTATGGAAAGTAACGTGTCTTTACTGCACGAAAATCTCCCATATATATAGGGATAGAAATCTAATCACAAAAAAGAATAAAATCAATCCTTATCAATTGAGGAAAACTCTTCAAACATGAAAACCATGGTGGAATCAGATTTGGATTCTCTTTCTTGCAATTGAAGTCTTCTTTAATAAGGTAACTTCTTGAGATTTCCTTTTCCTCTTCCAATTCTGAATCCTTCTACTTAACAGATTGAATTTTCATTTTTTTTCTTCTGCTTCCACTTGGATCGGTAGCAGCTTCCCGCGGACTTCCTCCTTTGTTTAGCCCACAATTCGGGTGGACTTTTTGGGCGTGACTCATCTACTCTAATTCTTCCACTTTTTGCACATTCCTTTCTTCCTAGGTCCGATCTCCAAATCTGCAAATAAACATTAAAACATTAGGCAAAAGCCTGTGAGAACTGTCATAACAAGTGCTAAAACAATTCACCTAAAAGGTACAAATCAACTATTAGCGACCTGATCGAAGTGTGTAAACTGTTCTATTTTGTTCGGCAATAAACACCACTTTTGTCCTACTTATTTGGACTATGAATTCATTAAGTAACAAGCTAAGTTCAAGGATTGGTAGTTGCGTGCTAGGGAAGAAGTTCTACAAATCTATTGAACTAACAAGCCAGAATTTGACATATGTACAAAATCGCCTTAAAATTGTCAGTCAATTTCTTCTTAGAGTAATTAATAATCAAACTAGGGTAAGATTTGAATCCAAATTAATTGTTTGCGTGACAGGTAAACATGGTTCTATTTGAGATATGAAGGTTATATCCACCTCTAACAATTCTTACTAGGTGAACTGTGAAAAAAACTAAATTATATGAAACTAAAGTGTAACAGATAATCTAAACTGATCAATATATTCTCTTTAAAAACTAAGAGTGAACTGCCAAAAATGTCATTATACTTTTTCACAATCTCTTGTTTGGTTACTAAACTTTTTTTTTTTCCAGGAATGTCACTATACTTTTAAAAAAGGTGCCAAAAATGTCACTTACCGTTAGTCCACATTAAAATGGCCGTCACATGCTTGTCATGTGCCAATTTTAAGAGTATTTTTGTCATTTTCTTTTTTGGGTACTGTTCATCTTCTTCCTCAGCATTCCTCCTCCCTCTCTGCTTTCGTCCACCTACCCCCTACCTCCATTGCCGTCCATCACCAACACAAAATTGCCCCCTGAGTCTTCTTCTTCTTCCTTCCCACTTCTTCTTCCTCTACACCTTTCCCAGAATTTTTTTTTTTCTTCTTTTTCTCTTTTTTCTTTTTTTGCTCTCTTCTTCCCCACAAAAAAAAAAAAAAAAAGAATTTATGGTGAAAGTTCTTTTTTCTCTCTTCTTCACCATTACCACCTTCCTCAACCTCTATCTTAAAATATAAAAACAAAGATGCAATAGTTCATTAACAATGAAAATCCTTTAACTATTAATTAAAAAAATGTAGTAAAAGAAAAAAAAACAGAGAGAGCTGCCAATTCAATGGCGGCAATGGCCTCCCTTTTCCTCAAAACCCCAACTCAATCTCCATCCTTTCCCGAAACCCAGAAAACCCTTTTCGTCCCGTCCTTCAATCTCCTTGTTCGCTCTCGATCCACCTCGAGAACCCGCCTCAGGACCCGGATTTCATGCAGGTTGATCGACCCGGATGGTGGGAAGCTCGTGGAGCTCTTCGTGGAAGAGTCCCAGAAAGATTTGAAAAAGAGGCAGGCTTTGTCCTTGCCTTCCATTAGGCTCTCGAATATTGACCTTCAATGGGTTCATGTGCTCAGCGAAGGCTAGGCCAGCCCGTTGAAGAGAGAAAAAAGAAAAAAGAAAAAAGAAAAAAGAAGAAAAAATACCCCTGGAAATATGCACGTGAAAAGTGCGTGAATGGCTTCTGTCAGTCTTGACTAACGCTGACTAACTCCAAATTGACGTTTCTGGCATCTTTTTAAAAGTATAGTGACATTCCTGGAAAAAAAAATTTAGTAACCAAACGAGAGATTCTGAAAAAGTATAGTGACATTTTTGGCAGTTCACTCAAAAACTAATTGTATCTAATTATACTATTTTATGTGGTACAACAAATACATAGACTCATCTATCTTTTACATTTTTCTATAGATTTAACCATCTTTATTTGTATTTTCTTACTTGTCAGTTTGATTTCATATTCTCTCTCTTCGACCAGAGGCGAACGTAGAATAAAATATCAATAGGGGCGACTTTAATGGCAAAAAACAATTTTGGTGTCACTAAATAAGATACATACTACTAAAGTACCAAAATAACCTTAATGATATCTCCCCTAAAAAATAAAAGCAAATACATACTAGTTAAAAAACTATTTTTTGATGTCTGAACAACCAATACGAACACACCAGTAGTACGAGATAATTATGTTCTATGTTCTCTCATATCTTAAAAATGTTGTAAAATTTTTGTAATTGGTTACCACCAAGAATGGGTGTGCCAGTAAGACAATATAATTGTGTTCTACGATCACCCATTTATTAAAAATATTGCAAAAAAAATTCATTTTTAATCGGGCAACAAATTATCTGCGTTGGTTTAGAAATTTTTTGGCTGATTCGAATAAAAAAACAAAAGAAAAAAAAATGAAATAAATTAAAGAAAAGGCAAAGAGAAGGATTTTCTTTTTTTTTTTTTTGAAACAAAAGAAATACTTAAATTAACGGGCTGGAAATATCGTCCAGCAGCGATTTGACAGTAGGCCATGAGCCAAACAATACAATCTAGAATTTAAGTAGATCTGAAAATCAGATCTACAATCTAGAATCAAAGTAGATCTGAAAATCAAATCTAAAAACTGCAAATCTAACCTATAGCTAAGCAGAGAGCAGCAAAATTTCATATAGCTGAGCAGATCATCTGACCGGTGGTACATGACTGCTACTGAGTTCTGATATAGCTTCAAAATTGACCCATGACATAAGGAATCCATGAGATCCATGACAAACAACTGACGAAGCCAACCTCTGTCGGCTTTATTTTCACCATATTCTTCATCAACAACCTAATCCCACAGATATGAAGTTAAAAACTTCAAAATAAGTGAAGAACACAACTCCAAAAATGGAGTGGACAAAACTATCTTAAAAAAAAGAACAGAAAACTCTCAAATAGGAGAGACAAGAAAACTCTAGACAATGAGAGATTTATTAAAAGGGGGAGAAAGGAGCTCCCCCATCCTCCATTAATGGAGGATGGGGGAGAAAGAAAAATAGAGGAGCAGTAGAGAGAAGACAGAGAGAAGGCGGCTAGGGTTTTATTTTATTGGTTTTTTTTAGAAATGTCGATCACTTGTAGGAAAAGAGAACGAATTGAGAAAGAGAGAAAGGGTCTGACTTCAAAGGGCTTAGGCGTGGTTTTATAATTTGTGATGTTTGGCCCAATGTGGTCAATTTTGACCCGGTAAGTTTTTTTTTTTTTTTTAAATATTTCGTCGTTTCACTTAAGAAATAAAAAATAAAAAAATAAAAAGGAATTACTTTGCAGACTGCCCATGGGGCGGGCAGTCTCCAAAGTAAAACAGGAATGCAGCGGACTGGGCGGTGGCACCGGCTGTGCCGGGCCCTTGGACAGCCACAGTCTTCGACTCAAAGAGTCAACTTTGTGTTACTAGAAATAGTAATATAAAGTAGACTCTTTGAATGAGACGGAGAATATTTGATAAAATAATTTTATAACTAGTCCACTAATTGAGATATTGCAACACATTCTTAATATTAAAATGAACACATGACAAGCAAAATTAATCATTTTTTCCCGTCACTATTACGGCAAGAAACTGATTCCATCAAGAAATAATTAAATAAAAATTAATAATAAAAAAAGAAAGAGTGAGAACAAAGAATGAGAATAATTATGTGAATTGTACCAGAAAGTCAAAATTTCACAACTAATTAATTTTTTTTGCAAATTTAGGCATGTGATCGACCATTATTGGTCAGTCTTGTATTAAATAACTATTATCTCTCGCCTAATTAGCTAATTTCAAGATTCCAGTTGTAGGTTTCTGTAAAAATGTGTGAATATAAATATATGTGCATTATTCAGAATTAAAACACAAATTGTTAGAAGTACAAATTAATTAAAGAAATGGAGGCAACCCAGAATAGTTTGATGATTCTGTTGTTATTTTTCTGTGTTCTTGTTTCAATTTTAACATGAGCCTTGAATTGGGCATGGTTTCAACCCAAAAGGCTGGAGAAATTACTCAGACAACAAGGGTTCAAAGGAAACCCTTACAAGCTTCTCCATGGAGATCACAAAGAGATCAAAGCCATGCTCCAAGAAGCCCACTCCATGCCTATTCATCTCCCCAACGACATCGTTCCACGAACCATTCCGCACGTTCTTGAAACCGTGAAGAAATACGGTATTTTATTCTTGTCAACTCTGCTTTTGAATGTGCATTTACACGTAGAGGGAATAAATTACCTTATTTTATAACGTCAGACATTTATTTAGACTCGATATAACTTTAGGAGCTAAATTATTTAACCATACCGTAAAACATTAGAGGCTAGAATGAAACTTTGCCAGTTTATAAATCCTATTTATAAAGCTTGATTTTATTTATTTATTTAGTTGAAACCGAAGCAATTAACAGTGATCTTGGGATTGCAGGAAAGAAATCATTTTTATGGTTTGGACCTACAGTGATAATCACTGACCCTGAACTCATAAGAGAGATTACACAAAATAATAAGGTATTCCATAGGGGCCGATCAAATCCATTTGCCGAATTGGTAGCACAAGGAATAGCGAGCCATGAAGGCTCTAAATGGGCAAAACAGAGAAAACTTCTCAACCCAGTTTTTCGCATGGAAAAGTTGAAGGTTTCATTTCATTCAATTTCATTTGCTGATGATGATCACCTTCCTATTTCTGTTTGCTGCAATTGATAATACATACTCCTTCCCTCACATTAAAATAGTCAACTTTCAACATAAAATTTTGACTCATTAAAAGAGTTCATTTTGAATTTGTTTACATTATATATGTTACTAATATAATAATGTATAGTACTTTAAATTACTTATTTTAGGTGTTATACATCACAACTCATAGTAAGTTGTATATTTTTCAAAGTAAACTATTTGAGTGGGACGAGTGGAGTATAATATTGATGGGTTCTTGAAATCCAAATGCAATACTCTCTCCGTTTCTATTAGAAATGTCAAGTTTGAAGAATGTACAACTTTTTATTAGATACAATGTACAACACTTAAAATAAGTAATTTACTACTACTTTTTCCACTACTGTCCTTACTTTTCGAAGGTGGATTAATTATGATCCAACCATAATTTAATTAGTAAGGGTATGAAAAGTAATAAATCAAATTCAAAACTTTACTCTTCTAATAGAACAAACAAATGTTTTGAAACTTAACTCTTCTAATAGAACGGAGGAATAGTAATTATTGGAACAATTCTTAACCTTTTTTAATTTGGATTTTATCAGCTTATGATCCCTGCAATTTACCAAAGTGCGAATCAAATGTTAAGCAAATGGGAGGATCTTGCATCAGAGAGAGGCTCTTCTGAAGTCGATGTTTGGCCCTATCTTCAAGCTTTTACTGGAGATGTCATTTCTCAGACGGCTTATGGCAGTGATTATGAACAAGGAAAGAGAATATTTGAACTACAGAGAGAACAAGCCGAGCATTTTCTCGAGACTTCACGTTCAGTATACTTTCCTGGGTCGAGGTAAATAAAAAAGACGAATTGGGAATTGTTTTGGTTATTGCATGTGTTTGTTTATTCTTCCAATAAATTTTGTGTTTCCGTTGTGCATTATTCTCTATATTGTTTAGGATATATTGTTTTTATATTCTACAATAACTCGTAAACACATTAAGTTTAGTATGTTAGCATAGTTTTGATTCTGTTTTGGTTTTCTACGTACATTTTATATTATAATAATTTATTATCGTTTTCAATACGTTATTTTATTATCTAACTAAACATTTATGCATCATCAATATAGCTAGCAAGATTTAGTAGCTCAAAGTCTTCATAGCTAAACTATGCCATTTTATTAGGTTCTTGCCCACAAAGAGAAACAGAAAAATGAGACAAATAGCGAGAGAAGTTAGTGATATAATTAACAAGGAAATCATTGATGCAAGAGTGAGGTCAATGGTGGCGGGAGAAAGGAATATTGATAGTGACTTTTTGGGATTATTACTCGAATCCATGTCTCAAGAAAATGGTAAACATGGAAACGACAAACCTGGCATGACTATTAGGGACGTGATTGAAGAGTGCAAGTTGTTCTATTTTGCTGGACAAGAAACCACTTCTGTCCTACTTGTTTGGACTATGATTTTACTAAGTAGGTTCCAAAATTGGCAATCGCGTGCTCGAGAAGAGGTTCTGCAAATGTTTGGAACTAACAAGCCTGACTTTGACAGACTAAATCGCCTTAAAATTGTAAGTTTTTTTCTCTTAAGTATAATTTAAATTGGATGTTTATCTATATCATACCATTAACAGATCTGAACCCTGGTTTATTATCTGGCTGACAGGTGAATATGATCTTGCTTGAGGTGTTAAGGCTATATCCACCGAACACAATTCTTGCTAGGAGAACAGTGGAAGAAACTAGATTAGGAAATTTGAGTCTCCCCGCCGGAGTTTTCTTTACAATCCCTACAATTTTGGTGCATCATGATCCTGCGTTATGGGGTGACGATGTGAAGGATTTTAAGCCGGAGAGATTTGCAAAGGGAGTGTCGCATGCAACAAAGGGCCAAGCTGTGTTTTTCCCATTTGGTTGGGGACCTCGCATTTGCATTGGTCAGAATTTTGCTATGTTGGAAGCAAAATTTACAATTGCTATGATTTTGCAGCATTTCTCTTTTGAACTTTCTCCATCATATTCTCACGCTCCCCGCCAAGTTCTCACACTTCTACCTCAGTATGGGACTCATTTGATTTTACACAAACTACAGTCTTGGACAGAATAATTTCAGAATTCTCACGGGATTTATTCGCATTTGAAATAAGTACTATAAGAGTGTCAACATTTTCTGAAGCTTCTCAATAGCCCTGTTGGAACACAGTAAATTTAAATATTATAATTATTATGGTTCATGTATTTAGTATTAGTTCTGCAAGTGTCTATGATATTCTAGGAGTTCAAAAGTCTAAGAGTCTTTATATTTAATGACTCAAGAATGAGTTAATGTCATGTCCTTTCGTATTTCAAGTGAGTCTAGATAGTTCTTCTATTAGTATAAATATGGAGTCCTGTGAAGGGTCAAATAAGAGTGGAGGATGATGAATATGAGAATACTGTAAACTCCCTCTTCCTAGTAATGATATGAGTATTTGAGTATTGATTATATTCATATCTCTTTTCATCTCATCTCCAAAAATACTTCCCCTACAACATCAATTGTTCACTTGTTTTGTCTACGCTTTTCGCACTATTTTATCAATTTATATTATGATCCAACAAGTGGTATCAGAGCCAAATTGAGTCAAGCCGAGTTGATTCAAGCAAGACAGGTGGAACATCATCAAGTTGAATCAAAAAGCTCGTGTCGCTTCTCCCGATAAATCAAGACCTAAGATTTGGGTCACCTAGGATCAAAAAAAGAAGAAAAATATTGTGTTGGCATCTCCGGATTCAAGAAAAAGAAAAAGGAATCCGTTGAGAAAAAAATTGTGTTCCTCCATGTTTGAGAAAAGGAACCTGTGAGAAGGTGTGAGTCCAAGTGACTCCACAAAAAGAAAAGAAAAAAAAAGAAAAGATAAAATGTGGAAGCGGTACGAAAAGAAAAAGAAAAAAAGGAGAGAAGTCAAGGGGGGAAGAAAATTATTGAAGACATTATTGAAGATTGCAGATGGAGATGAAGAATTTCAAATTGTTACGATACTCATGGAGTTACTAGAAAAGTTTGACAATGCCATTGATGAATTACAGAAATTGAAAACAAAGTTCCAAGAAAGAGAAGTTGAAGAATCAAAAAGCAATGAACAAGAAGATTAAAAAAAGGCTGTGGAAGACAAAGTTCAAGTGCAATTGAAGAAGACAATCCAAGAAATTGAAGAGTTGAAAAAGATGTTTGCAGATCCAAAGAGTACTTGAGGAGGCGGTCAAAATTCAAGGTGAAGAATTTCAAAATTCAAGAAAATAAATATTTAAATTTAAGGGGGATGTTGGAACACAGTAAATTATAATTATTATGGTTCATGTATTTAGTATTAGTTATGCTAGTGTCTATGATATTCTAGCAAAAAGTGGGAACTTCTTGTTTCACAAGAAATTCAAAATATTTATGCGAAGTTATAAATGTCCAACTAAAGCATAAATAACATAAACAAAAAAAAAAAAGGAGATGGATGATGCATATTTGAACTGCGCTTAGTTTGAGTCCAGTGCCTTGTTTCTTCTTCTTATTATTGTTGGGAATACTGATACTCCTATACTACAAGTGTATCACTTTCCTAAAGATTAACATTCTTTTTATACTTAGTGCTACTCTTGAATGAAGTACAATCGTGACATCAGTGAAAGAGGAAGAAACGTCAGTGAAAGAGCACCACTACAAAACATGCTATTAGAGGCGGATTTTGCGATTCCCCCGCCTCCAATACGGGGATCGCCATATTGTTGGCACCCGCCTCCAATATCAGTATTGGACGCGGGTTTCGAAGGACCCGTCTCCAATACTCTTATTGGAGGCGGGTTTCGAAGCACCCGCCTCCAATACTCTTATTGGAGGCGGGTGCCAACAATATGATGGTGCCCGTATTGGAGGCGGGGGCAGTGCAAAATCCGCCTCCAATAGCGTACTTTGTAGTAGTGGAGGACAATCAGTATGTGCAACCTTCTCAAAGAGCCGGTTTTTGCATGCCCGTATTGTTTGCTACTTTGACAAAGAGCCGGTTTTTGCATTAGCCAGCACGTTTGGCACTCCTTTGCGCATGGATATGGCAACGGCGAGTGTTAAACGACCCAGCTTAGCCCGAGTTCAGATTGAAATTGATCTCCTTGAGCCTATTCCGAGAGAGATTTGGGTTGATATTGATCAGACGTCAGGTTTTTATCAGTCTGTAGACATTGATGAGTCTCTCCCAAAATATTGTAAACATTGTTAGCATCTTGGTCATTTGACAGATGGATGCACAAAGCTTCATCCTGATTTGCGTCATACTGAGAAAATACAGCCTATTAAGTGGAAGAAGCAAGAAGCCCCTGTTATGGAATACAGAATTAAGCAGCATCGGATCCATGAAGCAGAAGATTCGGGTACTGCTATTCAAGCAGAAATTCTGCAACCCTCTTCTTCAGCAACCACAGATGCGCCAGTCCCGCCAAACCAGCTAGAGGAGGAATTCCCTAAGCTCAGAAGCTCCATTGCCGCCGCTGAATCTTCGGGTACAGTCAAGGGGCTGGTCCCATCAAATTCACCTCTAGCTAAAGAAGTCCCCCAAATTGTCTCTGTAAAACCCCCAAGCCTAATTCCCCTGCAGCTCCTGTTTTAGGTTTTCAAGATTCTGAAGTTGGAATTTTACCAAAATTCAATACAGCAGCAGCCATTGATGCGGTCCCGATACAGCCATTGATGCAATCCCCTATTTTGTCCAGAAATCAAGAAATGGTTCTTTTCCAGCCAAGAAAGCCCAGTGTAGAAGTCTCCCAAACAGTCTCTGCCGGTGCGCACAGTTCAGTGGCTCTTCAGAGAATCAGAGTCAACATTTTGAGCTGCTTTTAGGCACTGAGCAAGAGGGGCAGAATGTAGATCAGAGCAACTGCTTATCTGCCCCACTTGAAATTGTCCCAAATTCTCTTTCCCCAATTTCAGAAGTCCCAAATTCAGAATCGGCTGCCCCACTTGAAATTGTCCCAAATTCTCTTTCCCCAATTTCACAAGTCAAAAATTCAGAATCGGATGAGCCTCCGGGTACTATTAAGGAATCTGCCGTGCATGAAATAGCCCCAAATTCTCTTGCCCACATTTCGCAAACTGCAGGTCCTTCGGGAAATGTAAAGGAGTTTTCAGAATCCTTAAGCTCAGTACTGCCAATCCCCTTGATGAGCCCCTCAAACACCCCAGCAGAAACAGAGAAACATCAGCCATTATTGACTATCACTTACCCTGCAACAACGGAGCATGCTGGTCCTAAAACAAGCCCCCCAAACTCTTTGAAATCAGACCCCAGGCATGTGGCATTACCAAGCCGATCTCAGGCACAAACAGCCCAGAATAAGGCCTCCAATCTCAGCATAGATGAAGGCCTAGGTCCTTATAAGCTATTACAAAATCGATCGCTTCCGTGTAGGGACTTAGAAGAACACATGAAGAATTGACAAAAAGTATGGTAGAAAGGGCTGTGCAAAAGAAAGAAAAATGGAAAATTGGACAAAATGCAAACCAGCTGCAACATGAAACAGTGGAAGAACGGGATTCAGAGAATGAGTTTGAATTAGAACAAGAACTGGTTATCATAGCAGATGAAGAAAAATTTTTGCCAGTGATTTCAAAAAAAATACGAAATGATCATTCTTTATCTAGAAAAATCATTCGAACTCGATCGCTTCAGCGTAGGGACTACACAACATTAGCTGGAGTATCGAAACACTCAAAATGGTTATGTTTCATTTCTTTATTTTGCAATTTTAGTAGAGGTTTTTTAGCCTCCCTCTATGTACTTTCTTCAAACTTTTTAAATCAAAGGGGTGAATATACCCATTTAATTAAAACAAGAATAAAAATTGAATGAGGTTTTTCCTTTGTTCCTCTCTCACTATTTACAGCAACAAACTTGGTAAACAACTTCCCACTCTCTTTCCGATTCCCAATAGAAAGAAAACAAGAAAGAAAGAACAAAAGATTGAGATCATAATGTGAGTTGATGCTAGACATTCCAATTTTCTAATCCAATTAGTAAAAAATTAGGTCAAATGACCTAATTACCTATTTGTATATATCAATTATCATGATGTACGTAACACATGACACTCAGTCTTCTTATTTAATTAATACTCCCCATGGTTGTTCGTGTCCGTGATTAAGCACTTTTTTATTTGATAAAAAACAAAGATATATACACATTAAGTAATGTTGCCCCTCTCCATTTCTTCTCTTTCGAATCCTAAATTTCATCATCTTCTTCCATCATTCTCCTCTAACTCAAATTACCTAACCCTAACCCTGTTTGTATATATCATGATGTAATACGTGACACTTTTTAGACAAAATCATGTGATTGGTCGGTCTTCTTATTTAATTAATACTCTCCATCAGGGGCGGAATCAGGAATTTTTTTGTGCGGGTGCTAGATTTTAGGCTCAATTACATGCCAACCCAAATACTCAAACTCGATTTTATAGTATATAAATTTAAACATGCTATTATCTAATTTAACTAATAAAACTAAACTAACCTCGAAATTCAATGGATATTAATCAAAGAGAATAATAAAGTTCTCCTGGTCTCCACCGAAATCTGCAAACAAAATCAAAAGAAAATTAGTAAGTTTAAGTTTAATAGTGAGTTCTTAAATAAAAAAATGAATGAAGAGAAAGAAATACCTCTTGCTGCTTGCTGCTTGCTGCTTAATGGGTGGGAGACATGGAGGAGCCGCCGAGGGAGACAAGTGAAATAAAAAAAAATGAAGGCAAGTGAAAGGTTTTTCTTTTTTTTTCCTTGATATATTTTAGTGGAAGGTGGGCCAATCAGCCCACTTCCTTTGACAATTATGTTTAGCCCACTTCCGGTTTCTTTTTCTCCTTCTTCTCCAAGAGGCCACAAGGCCCACAAGAATGCAGCAACTTTTTCTGGTATCTTTTTCTCCTTCTTCTCCAAGAGACCAAAACGCAGCTGTCGCTACACTGGTTTTTCCGGCTACTTGAAAGGTGCTTGGCGGTGCTGGAAAAATTAAATCTGCCTACTACTATGGTAGATTTTGGAGCTTGGCAGGTGCTTCAGCACCCTCCAGCTCCCCCCTGGTTCCGCCCCTGCTCTCCATAGTTGTTGGTTTCCGTAATATTAAGCAACGTTTTATTTTATCAGTAAACAAATATATATGCTAATTAAGTAATGTTCCCACTAACAGCCGCCCCTCTCCCCTCCCTTTTCTTTCAAACCCTAGTGCTCATCATCTTCTTCCCTCATCCTCCTATCATTCTTTATAGAAGAATGAGGGAAGCACTTCTACTCTCGTTCTTATTAGCTTTTATTTAGTTTTTTCTTGATTGAGAGTTTTTCCTTCAAATAATTAATGTATCATTGTTTACGGTATTGTTATACCATGTTTATGGTATTTTCTTCCTTGGCTATGGGAATTTTTTCTCTAACTATACTCCCTGCCTATGAAGATTCTATTCATGGTTATGGTGAATGAGCGCCTAGTTATGATTTTATTCATGAAAGCTGTGGTTGGATTGAATATGGGCTCTGATACCACGTTAGAATTTATGGAGAAGAAGCTAAGGAACAATTGGAGAACACAAATTAGGGCAATCAATTGAACAACAACCTACAATTGGGAAGAGTGAAGGTATATATACAAATAGAACAAATGACTATATTACCCTTACTAACTTAGACATATTTACATATCTAACACATTTGTTGTTGAGCTTGTTGTGGTATCTTCTCAAAATTCTAATACAATTAGTATTAGACCAGACTTTCTAATTCTGAATAGATTAGGAAACTAAGGCCAGTAGGGTTTCCCTAATTTTATTATAAATAGACATTGTTTGTATTGTTTGTATTGTTTGTAATAGACTAGATGCAACAGAGCAGAGAAAGTAGTAGACAGATCTCATTCTAAACAGAGAGGGTGCTAGAGAGAACTGGTCTTTATGGGTTGGATCCTAGCCTACCACAACTTAATCATATGGTGTGGGATGAGCTGACGACCATGCTACACACGAAGGTCGATCTAGAAAAAGAATGGCCAGCTCGAATTGCACCTATGTTAAAGGCTTCACCCGCATAATGAAATCCCAACTCTATACCCCAAAAAAAAAGGTAGATACAAACATTTTAGTTCCTTAAGTTGACAGATTAGTTTTAAATAGTCCCTAAAGCCATTTCGTGTTAGCGCGTGCGATATACACTATTTTTATTATTTATTTTTGCTTTTCGGTCAGAGTAGGCAATATAAATTTTTTTTTAAAAAATTTTACTCTCAAAAAAATATCTCTCATGCACGCTCTCACAAGAAACAGCTTTAGTGACCATTTGAAACCAACTTAACGAACCAAAATCAAACAATTTCAATATAAAGGACGAAAGAGATACAACTAATCAAGTTAAAGGACCAACATAATGATAAATCTACAAAAAAAATGATGAAGAACGATGAAAACCAACCAGACTTTGTTATCTCTACTAATATAATTTGATATATATACTTAATATATTATAATGAGTAAATTGGCTCAACTTATGCAAGCTAATTAACAGAGACCATTAGAGTTGCCCTATAACTCGTCTCCTAAATTTTTCTGAGCTAACTTCCGATTATAACTCTGATGATCAAGTTAGACAAGAAGAACTATAAGAGAATAATCTAATCAAAATCAATTACTTTTTTAGTAGCTAATCGTACACTATTTATATGCCAGAGAGACAGCCTCCTTGGGATATATACTCAAGTCGGCCAAACTTCAACAAAAATATTCCCTGTAGGCCAGTGGTTGAAATCGGCCAAAGTTCAAGAAATATATTCTTCGCCAATTATCTTTATATGCGTCCTTATTCTAGAAGCGTCTAAAATGAACTCGGACATGGGCTTATAGGCGGCTGGCCCTTTGGCGTGGAGTGAGCTGCATCAACGGTCCATGTCCAACAATTAGAAATAAAAAATAGTAGTACTTAATTAATTAAGGTCCACGAAATCCCTTAATTATATATTAGTAAATTCTAAATAATTAATGATACGACATCTTACGAGATGTAGACATTTAAACTGAAAACATAAAATAAAATATCACCATATTCCAAAACTGTGTCTAAAATATTTCCATCTTTGCCTTGTTGCCCGAGTCTCCATCAATTACAGTTTAGAGTGCTAGTTTGATTTTTTTTTTTTTTTCCTTTCTAATAATTTACAAATTTTGGTAATTAAAATTATTATACCCACAAATATTTTTATTTTGTATAAAAAGTTCAAATTATCTAAAAATCATCTATAATTGGAAACAAAGCCAACAGTGTTAATGTGTGCATAAGGGCAAATAAAAATGTCAAATTTAAAACTACCAAAGTGACCAAAAATGTAACAAACTCAAATATAAAGAATAAAAATCAAATGAGATTTTTCCTTTGTTCCTCTCTCAATATTTATAGCAGCAAATTCGGTAAACATCTTCCCACTCTCAGGAACGAGCTAGTGATCCAATAGTTAGTGCGCAGGGTAAGCCACTCAAATGTCGGAGTTCGAAAATAAATTATTTCTTTATAAAAAATGAAAAAACTTCCCACTCTCTTTCAGATTTCCAATAGAATGAAAACAAGAAAGAAAGAACAAAAGATTGAGATCAGAGTGTCAGCTGATGCCAGATATTCCAATTTTATAAACTAATTTTTTTTAAAAAAACTATGTCAAATGACCTAACCCCGTTTGTATTTATCATGATGTAAATACGTGACACTTCGTTTAATTGAGACAAAACCATGTGATTGGTCAGTCTTCTTGTTTGACTAATATATCTCTCCCCACAATTTTTGAGAAAGGATGAAGATTGAGAGGCGCCTGTAAAGTTTTGTCAGTATGTGCTTTAAATAGGCTGAACCGACATAGGTAAAGAATCGAACACTCGACCCTTAGGTGGCTTACTATGTGTCATAACTGGTGGAGCAATGACACGTTCCTTTCCCCACAATTTGAAGATCCCATTAGTTGTTGGTTTCCATAAGCAATCTTGCATTTGATTCAAAAAAACAAAGGATACTAATTCAGTCCTTTTTTCTTAAGAAAAAAAGTTAAACTTAAGAAAGCAAGCATGTATAACTTTTCATAAGTGATAATACACAACATTGAAAATAAGTTGTTTTGATACCAATGTTTTCAATTATATCCTTATTTTTAAGTAACGATTAGTTATACACTACTTATTATCATATTATATAGTAAAAGTACGTGTAACATTTAACCGAACAAAAACACCATATAGGCGGTGAAAATGTATATATATATATATATATATATATATACATATATAGAAGCGTATATAAAACAGGTTCACATAACATGATGCGTCCCCTCACATTTGTGATGGGCCCACAGTGGGATCTACATGTAGGCCCCCCACATTTATGTCTCCTCCACGAGATGTGATTTTTCCCATATAAAACATAGATTTAATCACCCTCGTACCACAGACCACCATGATGGTTACGGTGTACATGACTTTTTGTTTCTTGGCTGTTTCAGTATTAGCGTGGAGAGCTCTTAATTGGGCATGGTTTCAACCCAAAAGGCTTGAGAAAATACTCAGAAAACAGGGATTCAAAGGAAACCCTTACAAGCTTCTCCATGGAGATTTCAAAGAGATCAAAGCCATGTTCAAAGAAGCTCACTCCAAGCCTCTCCTTAATCTCTCCGACGACATCGTTCCGCGGACCATCCCTCATGTTCTTGAAACCGTGAAGAAACATGGTATGTTTTATATCCTTAATTTTGTCAACTCTGCCTTGGTGGTTCCTTAATTTCATCGACTCTCTTGAATTTATAAGTATTAATTAGATCAGAAGAAAACGAAAAAACGATCATCAGTTTCTTCGCTAGTATTTCTCTTATGAAAGTTTCATCTGTTTGTCGTTGGAATTTTAATTTAATAATTACTTATATTAATAAATAATGTAATGTAAATTATATAATTAATTTTTATATTATTATAATATGTACTATGTAGTATAAATTATAGGTAGAATAAAATAACTATGTAATTTATATGTAAATAAATATATAATATAATAATAATAATAATAAGTAAAAGAAATAAAAGAAGATTAGTTTGAGTGGTTAATCAGTCTTCCCTAAGTCATCTTAGTCAATTGGGGGTGTAGCTTCAAATCTATACTTGCAACTTTACAAGTTTAATATTATTTTAACTACTTTGAGTAGAAACTCTTCGTTCCCAATTCTTACCGGTTCTTTCTAGAAATGACGATTCCCGTTCTTCATAAGGCGGAACGGGAACCTGAACCTGTCGGTTTCGAAACTGGAACCGTGATCATGACCAATAGATATTTGTTTATGTTCATGAATGATGACCAGTGAATCAGTGGTAGACACAAAAAATCTCATGTAAAAGATTGCAAATTTAAATTCCTTTCCTACTTCCTTATCTCCAAATTCATAATAATGGAAGTTTGTCACCAAAAAATATGCCGAACTTTGGGGTGAAAGTATATATATATATATATATGACGTGCCGGCCGACGGAAAGCACTTCAAAACTACAGAACAATTCAATTTTATGTGATGTGCCGGCAGCCGGGCGGCCTATATCTTTTAAAAATGGAATAATAACATATCTCATAGAATAGTACATGTGTATTATATATATTTCGGTAGCAAATTAACTAATTTTGGGTCATTGAGGTTTCTAACAATGCCGCAATTATTGTGTCTCAGGGACGCGACGTCATTGTGGCTTATGCGTCCAAATTAGAAGTAAATGGTTCAGACCTAATCATAAAAGGAAATAGGACCATGTTAGATTGCTGCAAAATGTAATGTCTGAGGTTTGAAATCTTATTGATCTTTAAAATCATGAGTATTCATGACAATCGCCATAAATTATTTTTAATTTGTTAATGAAAGAATTTATCAAATAATGTCGACGGATCGCATTTTTAATTAATGAGTTGTTTTTCATAATTAAATTTCTCAAAAATCATTATTTTATCGAACTTTACCTTTTATTTTTCCTTGCTAGATACGAGTAGTTTCCTTGTTTCTTTCTTTGTTTTTAAATAAGTGTCACCTTTAAAAAATATTCTTATTTTTAAATAAGTATCTAGTTTACATCCTTCAATACAAAACGGTTAACAAAAAGTTTAAATTTGAACTTTTATGTAACTAATTTCATTTAATAGTACATTATTATAATGATTTTAAAATGCACACACATTACACAAATCTCTTTTAATATGTATCTAAACTAGATACACATATTGGAGTAAAAGAAGAAATTTATCTACGTCCTTAATTTATGTGTTCACACTCAAATGAAACACTTATTTGAGAAAATGAGGAAGTAAATTAGAATTGCATATCATTGCACACATTTTGGCCAGGTTTGGGGCCATGTACCTTCATGTAGAATGTGTATGAGTCATTTCTCGTGTTTTTCTTTCTCAATAGCTACTGGACAACTTCCAGTGCCACTAATATATATTACGTTTTTTCGTAAAAAATGATATTAAAACCAATCGTAATTAATAATTAATAGTGATGAAATTTATTTGGGCTTGCAGGCAAGAATTCATATTTATGGTTTGGGGCGATACCTTCAGTGGTGATCACGGACCCTGACCTCATAAGACAGGTTACACAGAATAATAATATATTTCACAAGGGCCGAACAAATCCACTTGCCCAATTTGTAGCTCAAGGAATTGCCAACCATGAAGGCACCAAATGGTCAAAACAAAGAAAACTCCTCAACCCTGTTTTCCACATGGAGAAGTTGAAGGTTTTTCTTTCTCTATTTTTTTTTATAAAAAAATTTAATTATCATTAAAAGAAAATTCACAAATATTTTCATAGAGATGAGATCTTTTGTCTGTCCTGCTATTTTTTGTATATATTAACTATTTTTGGACGTAGCTTATGATCCCAGCCTTCTACCAAAGTGCAAGTCAAATGGTGAGAAAATGGGAGGATATTACTTCAGAGAAAGGCTCATCTGAAGTTGATGTTTGGCCCTATCTTCAAGCTTTAACGGGTGATGTCATTTCGCGAACGGCTTTTGGCAGTGATTACGAAGAAGGAAAGAAGATATTCGAACTACAAAAAGAACAGACTGAACATTTACTCGAGGTCGTACGTTCAGTATATTTCCCGGGGTTGAGGTAAATCAAATTATATCGATAATGACTTATGTTGCATTTACTCGTATGTTGAATGTCGCATCAATCACTTTACAAAATCACTATAATTCTGTCATTATGTATAATATCATTGGTTTCCAAAATCAGGTTCTTGCCAACGAAGAGAAACAAAAGAATGAAACAGATAGCCAGAGAAGTTAATGATACAATTAAGGAAATCATTGATGCAAGAGTGAGATCAACAGTGAGGAATGATAATGACTTGTTGGGGTTATTGCTTCAATCCATGTCCCCACAAAATGGTAAATCTGGGATGTCTATCAGGGACGTGATCGAGGAGTGTAAACTGTTCTATCTTGCCGGGCAAGAGACCACCTCTGTCCTACTTGTTTGGACTATGATTTTACTAAGTAGGTTCCAAGAGTGGCAATGTCGTGCTCGAGAAGAGGTTCTACAAATCTTTGAATCCAATAAGCCAGATTTTGATGGAATAAATTGCCTAAAAATTGTAAGTTTCTTCTTAAGGATCAATATTTCTTCTTAAGAGCTAAAGTATGGTACGATTTGAACCCGATTAATTATTTTCGTGACAGGTGAACATGATCTTCCATGAGGTGTTAAGGTTATATCCACCAGTAGTGCTTCTTGGTAGGAGAACGGTGGAGGAAACCAGATTAGAAAATTTGAGTTTTCCGGCCGGAGTTCTCGTTACAATCCCTACAATTTTGGTGCATCATGACCCGAAGATATGGGGCAACGATGCGAAAGAGTTTAAGCCGGAGCGATTCGCAGAGGGAGTGTCGCATGCAACAAAGGGCCAAGTTGTGTTTTTCCCATTTGGTTGGGGACCTCGCATATGCATTGGCCAAACTTTTGCTATGTTGGAAGCTAAATTGGCTCTGGCTATGATTTTGCAGCGCTTCTCTTTTAAAATTTCTCCGTCATATTGTCACGCTCCCCGCCCAACCATCACACTTCAACCGCAGTACGGTGCTCACTTGATTTTACACAAACTTTAGCTTGTAATAATTTATGATATAATTCTCTAGTACTACTGTTTTTTTCTTTGGAAAGTCTGATTTTGTCATGGATACTCATTAATTAAGTTGTGCTTATTTTTAATTTTTTTTGTCCGACTGCGATTGCTTCATTAGGCCATTTAATTGGTGTCTGAATAAATTTTGTTAAGATTATTCGAACGAACTATCATATTTAAAAATCGTTTGGTCTTTTAACTCATCCTACATTATTTCCTCTACACTTTTACAGTACAATTTCACTTTCTCTATCATTTCTCCAAATTTTATTACTCACTCCGTTTCACTGAAAAATAACTTCAATTTGAAAAATATAAAACTTAATCTGAATTGTAAGTTATAAACCTAAATTACGTGCTTTGACACATAATTTTCCACTTACATAACTACTTACTAAGTAAACGTTAATTATGGATATCATATTATTATATTAATTAATAATAATATATACTGTAAACAAATAGAAACTGGATTCTTTTATTAAGATAAATTCTTTTTTCTCATATTTTATAAAGCTCATGTCTCGTTAATGGCTTAAGCTATGTTTGGTTTAGTTTTTTTTAAGAAAAGTTACACTTTTTCACTAAAAGAAATTTATGTTTAAACACTTTTAATTCTCTTTAAATTCAATTTTTAAAATTTAAAATTTTCTTTAAAATTACTTTCACTATTTTAAAAAACAATTAAATCATTACATTTTTTATTCTTCTTCTGTTGGGAATAAACACCCCTCAGGATCTTTAAACCACTTGTTGAAAGAAATATTCCAACAAGAATACTGCAGCGAAATTGAAAAATAGAAAATAAAGAACACAACAGATTTAACGTGGTTCAATCTGAACAAATCTATATCCATAAACTACTCAATACTTCACTTCATTATGATAAATCAATAATAGAAGAGTTTACAATGTACTCTCAACATACAATATCTCTCGCCCTCTATTCTATTGTCACTCCCCCTTCTTCAATCTCGTCGTCAAAGGCATAAGTAGGAACACACATCTCTCATTGGTTCAGGACGACTCCACAAGTCACAACGTAACGTCGGAGAGACATAAGCAGGAATCTTCATCATCTCTTCTGAACTCACGATGCACTACTACAAAAATGACTTTTAATGGCGGTTTTTTAGGGCTTTTAACGGCTGTTTTCGGCATTTTTGAACCTCCATCTATCCGGCAGCCGTAGAAAGTTTATGGACTTTCTACGGCGGTTCGCTTAGGAACCGCCGTAGAAAGTTGGCTTTCTATGGCGGTTTTGAAAAAAACCGCCGTAGAAAGTCTACTTTCTACGGCAGTTTTCGGCAGATTTCTTCAAAACTGCTGTAGAAAGTTTACTTTCTACGGCACTTTCTACGGCGGTTCCTACGGCGGTTTTGAAGATAACCGCCGTAAAAAGTACCAAATTTGTAAAAAAAAAATTTAATATTTCATTTTTTTCTCTACATTCAAAAAATATATATCAAAAACAGCAAGAACAGCCTTAGAAAGGTTTTGATATATATATATATATATATATATAAACTTTCTACGGCACTTTCTACGGCGGTTCCTACGGCGGTTTTGAAGATAACCGCCGTAAAAAGTACCAAATTTGTAAAAAAAAAATTTAATATTTCATTTTTTTCTCTACATTCAAAAAATATATATCAAAAACAGCAAGAACAGCCTTAGAAAGGTTTTGATATATATATATATATATATATTTCAACTTTATTCAAAATATATATATCAAAAACTTCCATGCTAATAAACCGAACAACCACCAAACTTCACAAAATTTTTGCGTGCATCCATCAAATTCTAATTAATTTAATCATTAACAGCAAGAACAATACAATAATCACTGATATAACACTAATCAAACCCAATTTAATCATTCATCATCTCACCAAACCCGAATTTAACACTAATAATAAACCCTAGGCCAATCACAATAATCAAGTAACACTAAAATTTGTAAAGCTTAAATAAAGTTGAAACTATTCTATATCACCTTTTTTATGATTTGAAGCCCACAACAAGGACTGATTGTGGTGAAATTATGATGGGGATTAACTCCAAGTGGTGGGTGATGGCCGATTAAGAAACCATCTCCGGAGTTGGGTGACGGCGGATCTTGTTATCAACGCCACCGGAAGAAGGGTTTCGGGGGAAGACAAGAGAAAAAACCGACGGAGAGAGGATGGGCGTCGGCAACGAGAGAACGTTTCGGTTTGCTAGAGATGGAAATAGGGGGAAGCCGCGGCTGGCTGGAGATGGAAACAAAGGGAAACCCTTAAAATTCAAACAAAATCAAGTTTCTATGGCGGTTTTTAAAACCGCCGTAGAAATGGACTTTCTACGGCGGTTTTAATTAAAACCGCCATAGAAAGTTATGAAGAAACCACCATAGAAAGTAACTTTCTATGGCGGTTTTAATTACAACCGCCGTAGAAAGTCCATTTCTACTGCGGTTTTAATAAATTCGCCGTAGAAAGCCCGTAATTGTGATTTCCCGCCCGTTCCTCTATTCTCATTAATTTCTAGTTTTTCTATTTTTGTAAATTAACCCCCAAATTTTTTAAAATTTAATAATAAATATGTATTTTACTATTTATCAATTTTTATAGTAAAATTCATCATATTTATTAATTATATGGCGGTTAGAAATACAACTGTCTGGAAAGGGACTTTCTACGGCGGTTTTCTAAAACCGCCGTAGAAAGTAGGGGACTTTCTACGGCGGTTTTATATAGAACCACCGTAGAAAGTCCGTATTTTCTTTTTAATGGCGGTTTTGGTCTTTCCACCGTTAAAGCACCGCCGTAAAAAGTTCATTTTGTAGTAGTGACGGCACCCCATCTTTCACCCAACCGAAAGGCTGGGGCTCCCTGTCTACATCCTAGGCGGGTGGATGCTCTCTCTGTTTATCATGCCCTATTCTATTACAAAACTCACATATTTATAACAGAAAAAGACAAACCGTAATGAGCCCAAATTAACTGGCCCAATATTAATTGTATTAAAAATTTGAGTAGATACCCAACACTTTCTTACACAATTTTTCATAAAAAAATTCTCCTAAATTTTTTTTTTATTTGAAATACAATTCATATGGGGCCTCAATGCCCGTTATATCACCCGCAAGTCTTTGCGTTTGATTTTTCTGATTTGTTGACCGGATGCACTTCTAGATAAATTTCCTACGAAAATAGTATACACCAAAGCATGAATGAAACAAATAGTATTGCGTCATAGCATAAGTCACTGACGTGGATGGTTAGAAATCAAGATCAGATCCAACATATTCTCAATGGGAGCCATTATTTTTGTCCCGATTCGGTCCAGGACCAAGGTGCATGAGTGGAATTTCAAGTCAGCGTCTCGGTTCAAAAGACAAAAATGCCCCTCACTAGTTTCTTAAGATAATTGAGTTTTTTTTTTTAACTGTGTTGATTTCTTTCCAAATAATACAATATTTATTGCAAAAAAATACATAGTAGTTTTAAAATCAGTACAGTATTTATTGTAAAACAGTACAGTCTTTATTGTAAAACAATACGTAGAAGAAAAAAAATATATTTATTGTAAAACAAAAAATAATAGAAACAATATACTCTTTTATTGTAAAAGTACAGAGTAGTCATAATTGTAAAATAGTATAGTGTAATATAAAAAACAGTACATTCTTTATTGGAAAACAGTACATAGTAGTCATAATGTAAATTAATTGTCCCAAAAAATTGGACGAAAAATAAAAAGACAAAAATAAAAATAATTCTCATATATTTAAAACCCATATTTTTACTCTATTGTTTTCTAAAAATCTGGACAGAAAAAAGAAGAAAAAAAATAAAATCAATCTATTGAACAAAGATAAAAGAGAAGAGATAGGAAAAAAAAAAAGAGGAGAGATAGAGAATTGGAGGATGTGAAAGAAGAAAGAGAGAAAAGAAAGCTTTGAAAAGGGGGGGGGGGGGGGGGGGGGGGGGGGGGGGGGGGGGGGGAGGAAACAGGAAAAGAAGCTACAAAAGAAGGGAACAAAAATGTAAAAGTAAAAAACTGAGTCCCTTTCGGGACCCTCGGTTCTGGACCAAATCGGTCCAGTATCTATTTCTCATTATGAATATTGTATTTCTTGTACTTTTTCTCTAACAATGAAAAGTGAGACCCACCTAATACAAACTCGTTTCATTATTATTGAAATTAAACATGAATAAAATAGATATAATATCTCAACTACTATAAGCTTGGAATGGCCTTGGCAGCCCAAAACACGGATAAATTAACTTTTTAAAAAATTTAATGGGAAAAATAACAAATAAAATGTCAACTTCAGTTGAAGTTAACGGTTAAATTTAACAAAATTAGTGAAATAATATGATTTTGATAGTTCAGTGACAAGAGTGATATAAAAAAAATTAGTGATAAAAAATACACCATACTAAAAGTTTGGGTACCTATTAGTTTTAGAATAAGACTATAGCCTCGTTATGAAAATATTAATAACACATTTTACGCTATTATTCCATGATTGAATGATTTATAACTTGATGTATTATTTTCATTGATTTATTTCTGATATAAAACAGTGACCATTTGGAATAATGTCCACCACCCAATATAAAACAATGACTTTAGATTTAGCATATATATATTTGTCATTTATTGTTGGCTTTTCCACTTGAACATCCCGGAAAAAACCATGTTGAATATTCCGATGTTCATCGCCGCCGCAGCCTGCATTCTTGTTTCAGTAATAGCAGCGTGGAGAGCTTTGAATTGGGTATGGTTGCTGATGTGACGTAAAAAGTCTGCTTCAGGATTGATGCTTCTTCGCAGCCCAATGAATTCTTGTAAACAGTAATTGCCCAATCTGAATGATGCCTCGCAGGGAATGAGGAACAATAAAGGCACAATCTTTGGATGAAGCTCTTTACTGTGAAGGAGAATAAATCACTCTAATAACCGATCTGGGTAACTTGATTCGGTAATGGTGATGAAGTTTGAAGATTTTGCACTGTTCCGGTGACAACAATGGAAATTAATCAAGGAAAGGAGCGGGGCTTTCCCCCCTGTATAGGCTCCGACGATCAAGTCAGTAATATGAAAGAGAGAAATAGTATTGAACAGAAAGCTTAAGAGCAATAGTAATCAGAGAGAATTGCATAAGAATAGCTTGTGAGAATTGCTTATAGAGTACTTGTTCAGAATTCACTTGAGATTCACTTACTTGAAATGAGGCTGATGCCTGAGTATTTATAGGCTCACTTTTGATAGTTCCGTTGGATCATTGCGACATGCGCTCCCACTTATTCTCCTTTTTGATGATGACTTTTAGCCGTTCCTGGAATAATGGCTTTAACTTGGCTCCTTTGTTATCATTGCTCCTGCATATATTAATTTCGTGGCCCCACCATGATGTCTAACTGTTTTGATAATATTATCTTTATTTCAGGTCGGTTTAATCTTTACCGATCTAAGCTTTCCTGAATTTGGTTATATTATTTACCGACCTGAGGTTTGACACTGTTGACCGATCTAACTTCTTTAAGCTTTTACCGACCTGGGCTTCTTGAGTATAGTTAGATTTTTACTGACCCATTCTTACCGAGCTGAATTATGAAGTTTACCAATCTAAGATTACCAAGTTGTTTTGTATCGTTATCCGATCTAAACTTTTATGAGTCTACCGATCTAAGTCTTCACGACCGATCTAAGCCTTTATGACCGATCTAAGTTTATAACACAGCTATTGACTCAGTTTGTATGATCTTTCCGACCTGAACATGGATCTGGGCTATAATTGTGCCTTTATTTTCCACTATTTATCTTTTGTTTTAGTCTATTTGGGCCTGACCCAATGGAGATTCGATTTTATGTACATCAGTTGCGACCGAAAAGGCTGGAGAAAAGACTCAGAGAAGAGGGGCTCAGAGGAAACCCTTACAAGCTTCTCTATGGAGATTTCAAAGAGATGTCAACCCTGTTCCAAGCAGCCCACTCCAAGCCTCTTAATCTCTCCGACGTCGTTCCGAGAGTCATTCCTCACATCCTCCGAACCGTGGAGAAGTATGGTATGTTCATCGATGCTTTTATTAATCTATTAATATCTCTGCTCTTATTTATCTTCTTTCCTCGAGGTTTTTGAAAATTACCAACACAACCCCCCCCCCCCCCCCCCCCCCCCTCCTCGAGGTTTCATTAAACTATGGACACTTTTAGACATTAAAATTTTGGCAAAAACTTGTATTAGACTTGCCAGATAATTGGGTGTGCGCCTTTTTTTTTTTATAAGAAATATACGATATTTTTTTTAAAGACAGGTGTCAAATATACTTGTCTCAGCAATAGTATCCTGTGTATATTATGAAATATTGTCTATCCAATTTTGTAAAGAAGAAAGTATCACCTATTGACTGTTATAGTATCATACGGTCTAACAGGGGTGAAAGGCTCCGTCTTAAATGTTTTGCTAAATTATAAAAATGCTTGAGTTTTGAGTTCAATTTTTTGTACTCTAGACATTTAGTGTTATTAAAAGTTCACAGTTTTATTTGGCCTAAATTTTTGTGTCTCAGGCTCCGTTCTCTTTGAGACGAAAATGAGAAATTTTTATTTTGAGCAAAGAATATTTTGTTGGAGGAATTTCTTTTGAAAATTTGTACAGGAAAGAGAAGAAAAAGTGTAATAATTATATTATTTTTTGAATTTATGTGAGTAGAGATTTAGAGATAATTTTAAATTTTAAAATATTGAAGAAAAAAGTGATGATTTTCATGAAATGGAAAGGAAAAGAACAGAGCCTCAAATAAGTATTTTGATTTAATTTTATGAGGTCCAACAATAAAATGAAGGAAAGAAAGGGACAAGAAGAAGAAAAAAAAATTATAAAAATCAGTTTGTACTAGTATATACTAGTTTGTTCGGTTTGTATCAAGTCGGATTTCCGAGTTTGAACAGCCTTAATGTATCGTGGTAATGGGTTAATTTGCAGGTAGGAATTCATATTTATGGTTTGGACCAAAACCTTGTGTGGTAATCATGGAGCCAGATCTCATCAAGGAAGTGACAAACAAAATTCAAGTATTCGTAAAGCCTAAAATAAATCCACTGGTTAAACACTTAGCTGAAGGAGTAGCGTCCTACGAAGGAGAAAAATGGGCCAAACACAGAATTTTTCTCAACCCAGCTTTTCATTTGGAGAAGTTGAAGGTCTTATTATTTATTTATATTAATTCAATTTCCTATATTCAAAAGTAATTTTTTATTAATTCTGAGAATTTTTTTTCTTTTATTCTTTTGGGATATATATATAGTTTATGGTTCCAGCATTCTATGAAAGTACAAGTGAGATGCTGAGAAAATGGGAGGAAATTGCAAAAGAGAGAGGCCCAGTTTTTGAAGTTGATGTTTGGCCTCATCTTCAAACTATGACTGGTGACGTCATTTCTAGGACGGCTTTTGGCAGTAATTATGAAGAAGGAAGAGTTATAATTGAACGGAATTGATATTTGCAGTAACCGTTTCGATATTTGCAGTAACATTCCCTTATAAAAAGACAAAAATACCCCTGGACAAAAAAAAATTACAAACCAACTATGCAGCCCGTGCAGGCTGAAAAAAAAATTTTAAAAAGCAACTCACGGGCTTTGTTCCGTTTAATAATTCCTGCAAAGCAGAGCCAGGTGGAATCACAAAATCGAATAAAAATCAAGACGACTCAGATCGGAAAAAAATTAGTGGCTAAAGTTAAAATGTTTTGCGGTATTATTTTAGATAGTTGGTTTGATTAATTTAGTTGTATTATGTCCGGATGTGTTAGTATTTTTGTCGAGAATGTGAATTTTTTACCAGATTGGCGAAGATCCGCCCGGTGATTACTGCAAATATCAAATTGAAGGGGGAGGGGGGGGGGGGGGGGGGGGGGGATGTTGCCAGATGGCCAAAAATGTCGCCGGAATCCGGCGATATTTTGGGTTTTTTTTTTTTAAGTGTTAGGGGTATTTTAGACTTTTTACAAGAAAATGTTACTGCAAATATCGAAACGGTTACTGTAAATATCATGCCCCTAATTGAATTGCAAAGAGAGCAAGCTGATCTCTTCATCAATGCTGTCCTCTCACTGTATTTCCCCGGGTTGATGTGAATATTCTGTTATATTAAAAGAGTCTAATTTAGTTATCGAGTAACAGTAGACAGAATTAACCGATGTATTTGTTGTTTCAGATTCTTACCAACAAGGAGGAACAGGAGAATGAAAGAGATTGCAAAAGAAGTTGACAAAATAGTGATGAAAATTATAAATGCTAGAATCGAGTCAATGAGAGAAGGGGAATGGAAAGGTGAAGACTTGTTGGGGTTGTTACTTGAATCCAACTCTCAACAAAGTGGTATGCTTGGAACCAACAAATCAGGAATGACCATTAAAGACATGATTGAAGAATGTAAGTTGTTCTACTTTGCTGGGCAGGAGACCACGTCTGTTTTACTTGTTTGGACTATGGTATTGTTAAGTAGGTTTCAAGAATGGCAATCAAGAGCCCGAGAAGAGGTTCGGCAAGTTTTCGAGACTAACAAACCAGATTTAGACGGACTAAGGGTGTGCTTGGTTGGGGAGTTTGGGAGTGTGGAATGGTAATGGGAATGAAAGTGGGTGTTTGGTTGGGAGGTTTCATTCCCCGAGCTCCACTCCCAAACCCCACTTTTCTCTAATCCTCCATTCCTCTCCATTTTTGGGGGAATGGAAATCATTCCCTTATAATTTTTTTTTGGTACATTTTTTATTAAAAAAAAAAAATTAAGGAGTAGAAGTTATCACTATAATACATTTAAACATAAATAGTTTATCATATATTAAAAGTTAAATGCAAAAAAAAATAAATTTAAAATAAATTTTATTTCTAAAAGTTTTATTTGTGAACCAAACACCATCAATGGTAATAATAGTCATTCCCTATCACAAACCAAATAACACCAATACAATGATTACCTCTACTATCATTTCCCACTACTATCATTCCCATTTCCATTCTCATTCCCCTCTACGAACCAAACACGCCCTAAATCACCTCAAAATTGTAAGTCTTAATGCTCTTTACAATAAAGATATTTCTACACAGGTAGCGTCATACACTACCACAAAATGAGGCTATCTTTGAAGGAAATACTTGTAGAAAGTGTTAGTATAGAAGAAAACTTGTACAAAACAGCAAACACTTGTTAAAAAGTGTTTCTTAAACCCATATTTAAAAAGATTATTCTTTTCACACATCTAAAGAAACACTTCTATACTTTTTAGAAACTCTTTTATTTTATGTGCCTAAAATATTAAGGCGGGACAAAAGTGAGGCAATTTTTCTTCAGCAAAAATTTTTGGCCCCTCAAAAGGAAAAAAAAAATGACAAAAGGAACGCAGAGGACAGAAATATCAAAAGAAAAGAAAAAGCAAAACATTAAGCTAGCTGGCCAGAGACTAAATTCTCAAGCTCACAGACTCCTCTCACTCTCAGACGGTAGAGACGAAATACTCTCCTTGACTCTGACTGATGTTGTCACACGAATTGCTCAAGAAGCTGTGATCGCTCTACGACTTTCTGTTCAGCACGCTAGCTTGGCTGAAATTTATTCAAATCTCTGTGAGACTTCTACTGAAATTTTAGAATCTAACAATCGAATACCATATTCAATTGTTGGTAAGAATTTTCTCTCTCCTTTCTTTTTCTCCAAACTCATTTTCAGAAATAGAAGAAATTTGCCCTAACTGGGTTGTGGATGAAAATTGATATTGTGCTTTTGGTTATTGTTGTAGCAGTTGGATAGCTTAAAGATGGGTTGATGAAAATAGAGCTAATGTATTGGTGTGACTTTGATCGACTCTAATCTTGAACAACCAAAGACCACAACTAAAAAGGCACTGGGTTTGCTAACTCATCTTTCCACCCTTTTGGAGTATATGGTTTCATGATTGTCTTGTGAAATTAAACAGCTCTGTTTGTATGTAAAGAGAACAAGAGACAGGCTTTCGATTTTGATTTCATTTTTTCAATTTTTTATTTTATTTTTGTATTTTACTGTCTTGTGAAATTAAAGAAGCATGCTGTTTGTATGTAAGGATAGCAATTTGTACTCTATTTTTGGAATTTTTTTCAGATATATATATTTTTTGTTTAAGGGAGAGCATTAAATCCTGAAAGCTAGAATGTACACTCTGATGAAAGAAAGGGTTAAATTTAATAAGAAAATTTACCTTCCAATTATTAAGGATAGAGAGCTACCAGAATTCCTGTTTGAGATAACCCAAAAGGCGAGAAAAAAAAAAAAAGAAAAGGCTCAAAATTAGATTTGGCAGAAGAAAAAAAAACATAAAAAGAGCAAAAAAACTAACGTGACGGAAGGAAAAACAAAAACCTTGAAGAATGCAGCATTAGCGCAGCACATAGTTTGTGCGTGAAATCAACATTGAAGTCTATCTTGGCTACAAACATTTCAAGACTCAGCATCAGTCATCTCGTCACCAGAATTCACAATTCATCACTAAATAAACCCCCTCCAAAATTCATGCAAATGGGATTGAAAACAGAACAGAAAAATTCACTTACAAAAAGCAAAGAAAAGATTTATTCATTGCCCATGATTAAATTTGTTGTGCTGTATTTTTAGTTTTGATGATCCTTGTATTTGTTATTTACTCAAATACGTGTGATGTCCGTTCTTTTGATATTTTGATGTTGGTTTAGTAGTAATTTACTCAACCTCTAAAATTTAAAGTAGTTTTGTTCCGTTGTGAGTGGTACCAAGTAGAGAAAGATGATTATGGTCTTCCTTGTGTTAATGTGAACAAATTGTGTTATATGAATGATCCTTATGTGATGCCTTGTCAAGTGCATCAAGCATTTTATGTGGCTCATCCTCTTGTAGATGGAATGCATTATGTGTTGAACCGGATTCCAAGAGATGTCTATGAGGTTGGTTCTGGTGGAAATGCACATTGGTCTGAACCTACTGATATGGGGATACATTCTTTGGTACAAATTGCTGATGAAGACATGGGGTTATCACGAGAGGATATGCCTCCAACCATTATAACTGCATATACAAGCCTAGTTGATTTAGATGGGGCTAATGATCAACATGATGATGATTCTGAGAATGATGATACTTTATGGGATTGGATGAGTGCTGAGGAAGATCAAGAAGAATAGAACCGAAAATTATTTTTCAATTTTATTTTCTTTTACTTTTGTGTGTGTTTTTTGAATTGTATGTGTGTTGAAAACTATGGAATGGATAATATTTGTGAGTTTGAAGTTAGAACATATATATAATAGCTAAGTTACTTTTCTGATTATCATATATGTTCTATATTTATAAATGTTTCAATCTAACCACTTTTTTTTGGTGCTGTAGAACACTATAATCTCATGGATAATGTGAGGCCCCGAAAAACTCAAACCAAAATTAACTTGTAATCGAATAAAGAATTTGAATTTAATGTAATTTATTCTAAAATAATTAATTTTATCTTTTGTAGTTATTAACTATTGAACAAATTCCGTTATAAAAACAAAGTAAGAACAGTAGTTAAATAAAGATAAATAGATAATAAATGTACCTATATGAATAATAAATAATAAAAATAATAAATAAATAAATAGATAAGTAAATGACATCAGATAGTAATAGAGAAGCAACTCTGGAAGAGTCTAGCTAAAGCAAGAAAAGAAAAACTTGGCGACCAAGTTGACATACTACTGCGTAGGTATTTCTAGGCCGGCGCGTCTCCGCTTGAAGGGGGCAACATTGCACTTCCCACAAGCGACAGGGAAATCAGTTTCCCTTTAAATAGAAACATAGAGGGGCTTTCTTGTGCAGAAGCAAGAAAGCAGTAGACAAGAAAAACTAAACTAGAACTTGAAGAAGAAATCAAGAGATTGGATTCGTTGAGTGGTTGCTGAGGGGACAAGGGATCGAAGCATTAGAAATCAAGACATTGGATCCTTTAAGTAATTGCTGAGGGGACAAGGGAAGCATTAGAAGTCTTAGAGGAGGACAAGAAAAGTTTGACCAGAAGAAGAGGAAGAAGAAGAAAACAGGGGAGGCCGACGGGAGGTAGAAATGAGACTCTAGGAAGGAAGAAATGAGGGGACGATCCGAGACCGTACGATTGATCACCGTAGTCCCACCTTTGATTTACGCTATTTAGGTAAGCCTTTAACACCCTCTGTAACCATTAGATTTTGTGCTGAAGAATGCCGTAGGAAATGGAAAATATGCAGTAAAAGTCGTCTTCCTAATTTTATGAACCATGCTTTAGCTTTCCAGAAAATGAAACATGCTATGCATATAGAGAATTTGAAATACCTGTTAACGAGTATTTAAAAGGCATCAAATAGTTAGTTTGCGGAATGGCCGAAAATGAAATTAAAATTACGGACTTACAGAACCTGTAGCTTCCAACCATTTGTGCAGTTTTCGGTTATGTGGACTCATATAAATGCTAGAAAACTCTGAAGATTTTAAGACTCTATTTTATGAAACAACAAAAACAAAATGGTTTATGAAACCACAGATACGGTTGCTATGCTAATTCCTTTTAAGCAACTATCTCCCTTTCTGATGTGTACTGTATCCTGCATGCTTCATGTTCTAACATTGGTTTATAAGGTCATGAGCTTGCTAAGAATGTTATGTTTTAGAATGAGTGCTTTACAGTGCTCGTTAATGATAGAAATCTGTAATTAGAAGGAAGAAGGATAAAATTTTGTATTGTATTAGATTAGACCTATGACAGAACTAGAACAGAATCGATTTTGACTGAACCCCTCTCGATTAGTTTGCAGGGAGGAAGCCAGTAATCAAATAGAATAACAATAGTAGTAAGAAGGGATAAAATAAAGAGTAATGGTAACTGTAAAGTGAAGGAAAGGAAGAATAGAAATTTGGCTATGAGTGAGAGGAAGAAAATAAAATAATGAAGTGATAAAACGGGGAGATAAAAGAGAAGAATAATCTGGAAGGATACTTAGACAAAGAACTGTGTAAGCTAGAAGAGAAATAAAATAAGATAGAAATACAGAAAATATGGCATTAAGGAATAAATAGAGTACTAAAAGAATGAAGGAAATGGGAAAACAGAGTACTGTACAGAAATTGGATTTAAAGAAGAAGAAGAAAATGATGGAACCTTAAGCTACTATTATAGTTGAACATAACTTATAAATATGGATAAATATAAAATATGAATACAGTAGGACACATATATGATGTAAGCCTAATTACAAAATCAATATTTGTACCTAATATATGTATCTCCACGTAGTAAGTTACTAGTAATAATAATAAATAGGGTAATTAACAAAAATGGTGAGTAAAACAATAGTAACCGAAGAGATGAAAGTGATGTCTTAGTTATTTGAGGACCAGCTTAAATCACATACTAAAGAATTATGAATAGTTTAATTTTTCAGATGTCAACGATCCAGTCTATTATACTCCACCCGATTCAGGTGAGTATTCTCACTGAAAACGTACTTTTGATTAGTGTGTGATTGACAATGTGTATTATGTGTTTAAATCATTGAAAAAATATATAATGTATATATGGTTAATTGATTTTCAAATGAAAAGTATAGATCGTAATTATTTCTGATTTAATTATACTGTTTTAAGGAGCGGTCGACTACTTTTCGCGCCGACTCAATGTTTGAACTATTATATCATGAGAATGTACTGATTTATGTATGTATGAAAATGTGAGATTGATTACTTGTACATATGTTTGATATTACTGTGAACTGTATGATACTGATAAACTGAATATTACTGATGGATTGAATGATACTGTTAACTGTGCATTACTGAATGGGATCCCACGAGCCATGATCTACGTAGTCAAATGTGCCAGCCGGGGCTTGGGCATTTGGCGAAATAGTGACTTGGTGTGCCGGGCAACTCTAGAGACCCATACTGAGTGAGCGGGTCCACGTTTAGTATGAACTTCAAATTGATATATTTTTTACTACAGTTTTCCTATTTTCCTATTTTAATTTGTTAAGCAATAGTTAGTGATACATGTATGTGCACGTGCGTTCTGCTATTGCAAGGGAACGTGATAAGAATGCACAGGATAGACACACTGCTGGTCCAAAAATTTTGCTAGGGTAGCTGAGGAAATGGTAACATTTCTCTGTATGTGAAATACTGAATTGACATGTATTCTGTGTGTACTTATCTTAACCTTACATGCATTTTTCTTTTGGCATTTGTACTTGTTTTCACTAGTGAAAAATGATTATAATATATTGAATTTACTGTTGAAACAAAAAACAAAATGAAAAGAACGGGCCCATTACTCTTTTTAATATACTCCCTCCGTTCGAGAGTAAGTGTCGTTTTAGATATTTTCAGACAAATTAAGAATTCATTTAAATGACAAATACACTCCCTAGTTGCATGTAATAATATGATACTACAAGGAGTTTAGAAGTTGTAATCAAATTCTCTCTCCTTGTATTGTATTCTTCCTATGTATTTAAGATAATCACAAACTCTAGGTAGATAAGTTAAGACAAGGGCAAATTGAAAAATATTTTATGTTTTTTTCTAAAACGCCACTTATTTTGAATATTGTTACTCCTTCTAAAACAACACTTATTCTGGACCGGAAGGAGTATTAAAAATTTACTGTTTAAACTAAAAACCAAAACCCAATCGACAAACTATTATTTTTATGAATTGTGGTAATTTGTAAATAAAAAAAAGTCAATATTATAAAAAGATTATATCTAATAATTTAATTAAACTATCTGATTAAATCAGATAAACTTAAATAATGCTTATTTATCAGTTAAACTGATTGATTACTAGGTTTAGGCCCATTTTTATTTTTGGGAGCAGATGTCTGACCTAACATCATCATCTTAACATCAGCATTATAGCCACTATAATTACTCATTAATGGTGGGACGTATCTTCATTTAATGGGTGATGATATTGCGAGAACAATAATTAACATCCTCAGCACAAGAAATCAAGTTAGACAAGAAAAACAACTATAAGAGAATTAAAATCAATTACTTTTTCAGTAGCTAATCGTACGCTATTTATATGCCAGAGAGACAGCCTCCTTGGGATAGATATCCAAGTCGGCTGCTGTCCAAGTCAGCCAAACTTCAACATAAATATTTCCCCTAGGCCAATAGTTGAAATCGGCCAAAGTTTAACAAATATATTTTTCGCCAATTGTCCTACATCCGTCCTTATTCCAAAAGCGGACATGGGCTTTTATAGGCGGCTGGGCCTTCGGTGTGGAGTGGGTGTCATGCCCATTCAGATTAGAACCAGAAAAGAATTGTAAAGGGTAAAGAAATAGACAAAGGGAGAATAGAAGCACAGAAATGGGGGTTGAAATCAGAAGAGAGAGAGAAGAATTCTTTGGGAGAGAAAATTAGATCATCAAAATACATGCCTCCAGAGTGATCCTATAATCACTACTTATAACACAATTTTCTTCTAATATAAAAACGACAGCGTTTCCTCTCTTTAGCATGACAACCCTACCACTTGAAATATGGCTTGTCCTCAAGCCATGAATCTTCAAAATCAATTCTTCATCAAGGAATTAAAGCTGCAATGGTGACCGCAGTGCTTCCACCTTAATTTGTTCAGCAGTAAAGCATTTTTGTATATCTTCCTTGCACTTCAGGACATGAAATGGAAGAAATGTTGTCAGCTGTCAAGTGACTCCCTTCCTTAGTAATTTGGATCAGATCAGTTGATGTTGCTCACACAAATTGCAAGTAATGCCACATCTCAACACCAACTAGTTACCTTTACTAACAACAAGAAGCCTCTCATAGCCACACATCCCTACCAAATTGGTTGCCAAAGCTACTCTACCCCCTTTGAAAATTGTTGCATATTTATCCCATGGTTTTGGAGATTTCTTGATCAAACTCAAATTTGACTCTTGAAACCTTCCATTCCACACATTTGGTTTCTCCCCTCCTCCTAATGTTCTGAAGTCCCAAAATTCCTTCAACTCATCAATACCAGAACTTGAATGTTCTAGCATAGTCTTAGCAAAATAAGAACCATTAAATTCCAGTAATTCCATAAATTTATCCATCTCACCACTTCTCTTGCACACCCATCGACAATTACTAGCAAATTCTTCAGGATAAAACTGATGAGTACTCACATTCACTCTGTAGTTTAACTAATGTATTTTCTTCAGCACCAAAGAAAATTAAGTTGGAAAGACACCCGTCTGCAATTAGCACTTAAGCAGCTTTTCTTTAGTTGATACTGAAATTTGTCTCATTTTCAAGTTCCCTTTGCCAGCCTTCTTGAAAAACATTTGTAGAGTATCTAACCTGCTGTAGGTTTCTATAAGCCATTGCTTCTCCATCGTATTTTGGTAAACTAACCCAAATTGAATATAATGCTGTGAAGAATGTATTATAAGTTGCCTGAGACTTCAAGTCATTACGAAGACATATAGATTTCTGGATCAAGTCATCACTAAAGTTACAAGAACCCTTAGGAAACAAACCAGAATAAACAGAAAGACTGTTCACAAACACATCCCACCACTTCGGCACTTCAGCATAACCATTTAGAAAAAGATCACCAGCCTCTAAAAGCTTAAAAAGCTTAACACACAAGCTCTTAAGATCACACCTTTCATAATCCTGCTACAAAACATCCTTACTAGCACCGAGATAGGAAGTTTCCTTTTTGCTAATAGTAATAAGGAGGTTAATTACAACAACAACCAACTGTTCCCCATTGCCAGAAACATACGAAACAGAAATAATACCCCAAACATCCTTCTCAAAGCCATTCAAATTAATATTGAACAATCCTTTAACATACTCAGGGCAAACGATAATCAGCTGCATTCTCATAACAAGATCTAAATAATACCCCAGCTTCTGATCACAAATATCAGTCTCAAGAAGAGTACCTCCTTTGAAATTAGTCACCACTTCTGACCATCCTTTGACCACTCTGTTTTCCTTTGCATCAGGAATGGCTTTAACCAAGACATACAAACAATTCTGTAACAAAGATGAAGGTAACACAAGAATAATTTTCCCAACAACCATCCGAAGATCCTTTCCATGAAACTAAAGCAATTTCTTAAAATGGGAAAGCTGTTCAAACAACTGTACTTTTATAGCAGAATTTGAATACCCACTATGTGAGAATGTTCCCCACACATAACCATCTATGTAACTCTCAGGAAGATCAACTCCTTCATAATCAAAACAAGGTTCAACAATGCCTTTGCTTGGAACTTTTACTTCATGATCTGCACATGAAAAAGCTTGAATCTGAAATGAAACTACCCTTCTATGGATAGTACCTCCTCGAAAACTATTCACCCTTACAAGCCATGAATTATGGATGCCTTTCGTCTTATTAGTTTCCTTATCACCTAATTCAGTTCTTATATAACCGTGCTCAGTTGCAGACAAACACTTCATATTGACTTGAGGCTCACTCAACAAATAAGCATGCAATTGATCATTTATCTCTAGGCCCGAAGGTAAAACAACATCACTTACCATCACTGAACAACCTTCCATATTTTTCAAAACCATAAAGCTCACGTTAGCCATATCAATTTCACCACAAACTGTTATGAACTGTGAATACTCATTTCCATAATAGTCTAATCCTATACCTTGTATCCTGATCCTTTTTCCACCACCATCAAAAACTGTATCCTCAAATTCACATCTTCGTATATTGACATCCCAAAATTTCTAGATTCAGCCAAATTACTAATAATCAAGTTTGATAATGCTACTTGAAGCATTGGAACATTTGCAGAGTATTCATCAACAATCAAAATTATAGGATCATCAACCCCAGGAACCAGAACTTCCAAACTTTCCGAAATAAAAGTTTCATATCCCACAATTTCATCATTCAAAGTCACACCCATAACATCAGTATCATTAGAAATCACAAACGAGTCAATAGCCACCAATTTGTCATTCGAATTATCAAGGCTATGAAGATATATACCTTCCTCACTGGTCGACATACTGGGATATTTGATTTCCAACTCGTCCTCCAGGGATACCACTGTGAACGCCTGAGCTTCCACAGAAGTATCGACGGAACATGACTCCAACTCCACCTCCACCTCCACCTCCAGTTTGTCTAACTCGTCGATCTGCTCGGTAGTTTTGGATGCTTCATCAAATTCATTCATGGCCTCCCAAATTTCTGAAACTTCCAAGCAACCCGTCACTTTATATTCATGCCCGCAAAATCGATCAAAATAGCTGCCAAATTGCTGGATGATGAGAGTTCTGCAAAAGTGTCCCAAGAAATTTGTTCTATCCGCAACTCTACGGCTTCAAACCAGAATTCCGCCTTGCCCTTTAGATAGGGTTTAACCAACCTGATTCTGAAATGCTAAGGAACTGAATTTACTGAGAATAAACTGTCGAATTTCAGAAGCCAAGCTCCAGGGTTTTGGCCACAAAAATAGGGAAATTCCATTATCGCAACCGGAGAAGAAGAGGAATTAGATTGCCGAACAAAATTCAATTCAGAGCAGAAACGGCAGTGCAAGGACAGATGGCTCTGATACCATTTGTCATGCCCATTCAGGTTAGAACCAAAAAAGAATTGTAAAGGGAAAGGAAATAGACAAAGGGAGAATAGAATAACAGAAATGGGGGAGAAATCAGAAGAGAGATAGAGAAGAATTCTTTGGGAGAGAAAATTAGATCATCAAAAGACATACCTCCATAGCGATCATATAATCACTACTTATAACACAATTTCTTCTAATATAAAAACGACAGCGTTTCCTCTCTTTAGCATGACAGTGGGCTGCATCAAACTCATCCTAAGAACGAAAAAATAGTACTTAATTAATTAAGGTTCACTATATATAGGACGAAATCCCTTAATTATATATTAGTAAAATCTAAATAATTGATGATACGACATCGTACGAGATGCAGACATTTAAACTGAAAACATAAAATAAAATATCACCATATTCCAAAACTGTGGCTAAAATATTTTCATCTTTACCTTGTTGCACGAGTCTACCATCAATTACAATTTAGAGTGCTAGTTTGATTTTTTTTTTTTTTTTTTTTTGTTCCTTTCTAATAATTTACAAATTTTGATAATTAAAATTATACCCAAATATTTTGATTTTGTATAAAAAGTTCAGATGACCTAAAAATAATCTAGAATTGAAAACTGAACAAACAGTTTAAATGTGTGCATGAGCGCAAATAAAAATGTCAAATTTAAAACGAAAGTGACCAAAAATGTAACAAACTCAAACATAAAGAATAAAAATCAAATGAAAATTTTCCTTTCTTCCTCTCTCCCTATTTATAGCAACAAACTTGGTAATTAACTTCTCACACTTACGGAACGAGTCAGTGCTCCAATTGTCGCATAGTGAGTCACCTGGTCAGGGGTTCAATTTCTACCTCTCTTTTAATGTAATAGATGATAAGATTATTAAATGTTGTTGAATTAAAAAAAATAAAAAGAAAATAAACTTCCCACTCTCTTTCCGATTTCCAGCAGAAAGAAAACAAGAAAGAAAGAACAAAAGATTGAGATCATAGTGTCAGCTGATGCCATATATTCCAATTTTCTAAACTAATTAAAAAAATTATGTCAAATGACCTAACCCTGTTTGTATATATATATCATGATGTAATACATGACGCTTCTTTTAGGCAAAATCATGTGATTGGTCAGTCTTCTTATTTGATTAATATATCTCTCCCCACAATTTTCGAGCAAGAAAGGACGGGGAGCCGCCTACATAGCCCTCTCTGAAAGAGGTAATAATCGAACTCTCGACATTTGGGTGATTTATTGTGTGTCACAACTGTTGGGAATTGCTCGTTCTTCCCCACAATTTCAAGATCCCATGAGCTGTTGGTTTCCATAAGCAATATTGCATTTGATTCAAAAACAAAAACAAAGGATACTAATTTAGTCCTTTTTTTCTTACGGAAAAAATTCAAACTTAAGAAAAAAAAAAGCATATATAACTTTTCATAAGCGATAATACACAAATTGAAAATAAATTATTTTGATACCAAATTTTTCATTTACATCCTTAGTTTTAAGCAACGATTAGTTATACACTACCTATTATCATATTAGTAAAAGTGTAACACTTAATCGAACAGAAATACTATATAGGCAGCCCACAGTGGCGTCCGCAACATGTGATTTTTTTTCCATATAAAACATAGATTTAATCACCCTCGTACCGCAGACCACCATGATGGTTACGGTGTACATGACTTTTTGTTTCTTGGCTGTTTCAGTATTAGCTTGAAAAGCTGTGAACTGGCCATGGTTTCAACCCTGAAGGCTTGAGAAAATACTCAGAAAACAGGGATTCAAAGGAAACCCTCACAAGCCTCTCTATGGAGATTTCAAAGAGATCAATGCCATGTTCAAAGAAGCTCACTCCAAGCCTCTCCTTAATCTCTCCGACGACATCGTTCCGCGGACCATCCCCATATTCTTGAAACCGTGAAGAAACATGGTATGTTTTATATATATCCTTAATTTTGTCAACTCTGCCTTGGTGGTTCATTAATTTCATCGACTCTCTTAAATTTATAAGTATTAATTAGATCAGAAGAAAAGTAAAAAAACGATCATCGGTTTCTTCGCTAGTAATTCTCTTATGAAAGTTTCATCTGTTTGTTGTGAAAATAACTAAGTAACATGACCATGGTTCTGGAACCGGAACCTTAGGCGGACGGTTCTAAAACTGCCGGTTTCGGTTCCGGACTGTTCAAGAACAGGCGGTTTCCGCTTCTGTGGCTGTTTCGATTCTGTTCGGATCGAAGAAATTTTAGTTTAATAATTTGTGTATATTTATAACTTTAATTTAATTTAATAATTACTTATATTA
The DNA here is from genome assembly GCA_016801395.1 of Leptodermis oblonga. Classification (NCBI taxonomy): domain Eukaryota; kingdom Viridiplantae; phylum Streptophyta; class Magnoliopsida; order Gentianales; family Rubiaceae; genus Leptodermis; species Leptodermis oblonga. Next base: position 8,366,234 of record CM028758.1, read on the forward strand.
ATAATATATGTAAAAAATTATACAATTAATTTTTATATTATATAATATATACTATGTAGTATAAATAAGCATATAATAATAATAAGTACGAAACAATTAAGGAAGACTAGCCGGAGTCGTTAGTCAACCTTTCTTAAGTCCTCTTAGTCAATTGAGGGTGTGGGTTTGAATCTATGTTTGCCGCTTTACAAGTTTAATATTATTTAACTACTTTAAGTGGGAACCGTTGGTTCCCAATTCTGACCGGTTCTTTCTAGAACCGGCGATTCCCAGTTCTTCATATGATGGAACCGGAACTGGAACCTGAACCGCCTAGGATGGTTCCGGTTCTAGAACCGTAAGTCACGGTTCCGGTTCCAATTCTGAATTCGTCGGTCCGTTTCGGATCGAACCGAAACCGTGGCCATGACTAGATATTTGTTTATGTTCATGTATGATGACCAATGAATCAATGGTAAACACAAAAAATCTCACACAAAAGATTATAAGCTCAAACTCCATTCCCCACTTCCTTATCTTCAAATTCATAATAATGTAAGTTTGTCACCAAAAAATATGCCGAACTTTGGGGTGAAAGTATAAATATATATGACGTGCCGGCCGACGGAAAGCACTTCAAAACTACACAGCAATTCAATTTTATCTGACGTGCCGGCCGCCCTATATCTTTTAAAAATGCAATAATAACATATATCGTAGAATAGAATATGTGTTATATTTATATGGGAAATAAATAATGGACCGAATGGAGAAGACCCCGTCAGTTCCCGAGGAATTGTTCACTTTGGGTCTAATGAAATGACAATTTTAGCCCCTTTTTTTATCTTCTCTCTCCTCTCCTATTTCTTTTAGGGGTGGGCGTCGAATTGGTTTCCTCGAATTGTGGTTTCCTCGAATTGGTTTCCTCGAATTTTAAATTTTTTTGGCAAATTCGAAAACCAAACCTAATTCGATTTGAAACTGAAGAAACCAATTCGAATTTGTAATTCGAATTCGGTTCGAATTCGGTTTTAAACCATGGAAACCAAATTCACAAAATTAATTCCATAATCAAAATTTTACAATCTAGTAACTAGTTTGAACAACTAAATCCACCAGTAAACTCTTCTAGAAAAATAAATCTAAGTTCACCATCTCAATCACATGCATCCTTTAAGCCTTAAAATCACCCTGTAAGCATAGTTTTGGTAATCACTGCAGCTGATCTTTGGCCCAACTGCATACGCACATGATATTAATATAAAGAAAATAAAAGTAAGAATTAAGAAACAACACTAGAAGACAGAATGCCTAAAAATCAAAAACCATTAAGAAACATCATTCCAAAACTACAGTAATTAGTTCTTGTACATATTTTGCTGCTTTAAACATCAACAACAGTAGATTCAGACATTGTTTGTTGTATCTCTGCAAGATATTGGAAAAATATTAAATCATTAATTTATAATTCATATATGAAAGTTAGGAAATGAATTTGAGAAAGGAAAATAAGGTACCTTCTTCAAACTTTTCAAGATCTTCAATGTTCTCTTCCACATTGACTGAAAATTCTTGTTGACGTAGCCAATCTTGAGTACATATCAGTGCTTGCACAATTTTTGGAGTTAAAGAACTTCTAAAATTATCAAGAACCCTCCCTCCAGTGCTAAAGGTAGATTCAGAAGCAACTGTAGTAATTTGAATGGATAACATATCACGAACCATTAAAGATAATATGGGATAAGCTAGGCTCTTTCTCTTCCACCAATCCAATATAGAAAATGTCTTCTCAGAAGACATCTTTATCAGCATTCTTTTGACAAAAAGTGCCGCAGCAGCAGCAGAAGCGGCAGCAGTTGAATATGCACCAACACTAGGTAAAACCCCAGATGCACTGCTATCCTCACCACCAGTCCTAGCCAATGGAGCAATTTTAGTAGCAATTGTCTTCTCAACTCCTAAAGAAGACATATTCCTCTGCAAGTAGTCTAAGTTTCTCACTGTTTTCAGAAACAGCGAAGCAGAAGATGCAAATCGGCCCATCTGAATGAAATCAATATCTCTTGTTATCCACAAACAATAAAATACACCAGCAAAAATAAATAGCGATAAACAGGGGTCAGATTGAAAGAAAGGCCAAGACCAACCCAAAGGTTCACCAGCAACAAGAAAACAATCTAATGAACATTCTGGTTTGCTAAACAACATAAACTAAAACTACAAGCATTAAGAGAAAACTAAGACTACAAGGATTAAGAGAACCAAATGGGTAGGCTGGTGCACAGATAGTCTCAGTTTATATTTTGACATGAACAAAACAGAAAGAGGACAAGTCCAGAATAATTCAAAAGGAAGGATTTTAAAGAAGAGCCTGCAAACTCGCTAAGAAAAAGTCGATCAGCAACGAAAGAAGAGGAAGGGAAGGGGAGTTCAATGTCTAAAGAGAAGCCAAAAACTACAAAACAGAAAATACTCCTTTTAACTATCACCAATCGAGAAGAAGACGGCAATCAAGAAAAAGCAATGAAGAAAAAGAGAATAAACTCACCGAAGAAGATGACAGCAATCGAGAAACCCACAACAACAGATGAACAGAACAACTCTATGGTGTTCACTTCACTGACTTCAGTCTTCAGATTCACAATGCGGCCGCGGCGGCAGAGGAGAGGCAATGTTAACCTTTTGATAACAAAGAAATAGCAACTAGGGCAATGGGCAAAAAGTTAAAAACCCCTAAAAATAAAAATAATAAGTAAAAAATAAAAAAATAAAAAATATATATATATATTGCAAATCGGTTTTCGGTTCTGTTTTTGGTCTGAATGCCCAATTCGAAAACCGATTCGAAAACCAAATTCAGAATTCGAATTCGGTTTCAAACCAAACCTAATTCGAATTCAGAATTCGAATTAGGTTTCTTCGAATTCGGTAAATTCGAATTAGGTTCGAATTTCGAATTGGACCAAACCATGCCCACCCCTAATTTCTTTCAAGGATCTGTTCACTTTGGGCCAAGCAAATGAAATGACAATTTTAACCCCTTTTTTATCTTCTCTCTCTTCTCCTATTTCTTCTCAGTTGCTCAATTCCTTATTTTTCCTCTTCAATTTTTTTTCTATTCTCCTATTCAATTCCTTATCAGTAGTTGATTTTATTTTTTTTCTTTTGTTTTTCGTCCAGATGTTTGGAAAACAATGTAGTGAAAAATATGAGTTCTAAATTTTGGGCAATTAATTTGTATTTTTTTCTTTTTATTTTTCGTTTCAAATATTTGAAATAATTAATTTACAATATGATTACTCTGTATTGTTTTACAATAAAGACTGTACTATTTTTTATATTACAATGTACTGTTTTACAATAAAGACTATACTGTTTTTTATATTACAATGTACTGTTTTTTAAATATGACTACTCTGTATTAATTTACAAAATAAAAAAGTGTATTGTTTATATTATTTTTTTAAAAAAATAAAGACTGTATTTTTTTTTTACTATGTACCGTTTTATAATAAAGATTGTACTGATTTTAAAACTGCTATGTACCGTTTTACCATAATGAATGTACTATTTCAAAAAAAATCAAAACAGTAAAAAAAAATTCTCAATTATTTTCATCAAGGGTATTTTTGTCTTTTGGACCGAGGGACGCGCTCTGACGCGCCTCGGTCCTGGACCGATTCTGTCCAGAAAATGGCTCCCTATTTATATTTCGGTAGCAAATGAACTAATGTTGGGTCATTGAGGATTCTGACAATTCTGCAATTATTGCGGCTCATGGACGCGACGTCATTGTGCCTTATGTGTCCATATGAGAGATCAATTGTTGAGACCTCTTATCCTATAAAAGTGAGATTATGCAATATCTGAGGTTTGAATTCTTAGGCTATGTTCTCTTAGTACTATGGATAGGAAATTTTTTGGTTAGGAGAGAATTTTGTTTTGGAGAGAATTTCTTTTGGGGATTTGTGTAAGAAAGAGAACAAAAAGTGAAATGATTATGTTTTTTTTGAATTTATGTGAGTGAGGATTTAGAAGAAATTTTTCAATTTGAATTGTGAATTTTGTAAAAATAATGTTGTTTCTTTGTGTGATATTTTTGAGAAAAAAGTGATATTTTTCCTGATTATGTTCGGAAAAGAACAGAGCCTTAATCTCTAATGTTAAAATGCCTACATATTTACAATATTCACAAAACATAACGAAAATATTACCAGTAACCACATCAAAATTCCAAGGTAAAAAAAGATAATAAATTTTTCTAAATCAGATAAGTACTGACAACGACAAAGTTGATCTCCTATATTGGAAAGAAGCAGTAGAATATGAGTGTAAATGGCATGCTCCACCATATTTATCTCGAGGTCTCCAAACTGTATCCATACATAAAATGTTTGAAAAAAAACAAAATTTGTAGATTTTTAGTTGAGAAGAAGCATTACCATTGATATAAGAGAGGTCAACCGTCTAATCTCAACCCTTCAATTTCCTCACATCCCCTATTTATGTCATAGCCTTTGGATGAAAAAATGACTACCACCAAATGAATCTTAACCCCTTCAATTTCTTCACATTCTCCATTTATGTCATCACATAGATGAGTAGTTTTCTTACTCCTCACTTTTTTGATGTGTTCATATTTTCATAATTAAATTTTTCGAAAATCATTATTTTATTGAACTTTACCTCTTATTTTTCTTAGTTTATTTCTATGTTCTTAAATAAGTGTCACCTTTAAGAAATGTTTTTATTTTTAAATAAGTGTCTAATTTACATACTTCAATACAAAATGGTTAACAAAACGTTTAAATTTTAACTTTTATGTAACTAATTTCATTTAATAGTACATTATTGTAATGATTTTTAAAATGCACACACATTATACGAATCTCTTTTAATATGTATCTAATCGAGATACACATACTAGAGCTAGTAAAAGAAGAAATTTATCTACGTCCTTAATTTATGTGTTCACACTCAAATGAAACACTTATTTGAGAAAATGAGGAAGTAAATTAGAATTGGATATCATTGCACACTTTGGCCAGATTTGGGGTAACGTGCCTTCGTGTATATATGAGTCATTTCTCATATTTTTCTTTCTCAATAGCTAGCGAACAGCTTCTAGTGCCATTAATATATATTACGTTTTTTTTTTAGAAAATAATATTGAAACCAATCGCAATAATTTATAGTGATGAAATTTATTTGGGCTTGCAGGCAAGAATTCATATTTATGGTTTGGGCCGAAACCGTCTGTGGTGATCACGGACCCTGACCTCATAAGACAGGTTACACAGAATAGTAAGCTATTCCACAAGGGCCGATCAAATCCACTTGCCCAATTTGTAGCTCAAGGACTTGCCAACCAGGAAGGCCCCAAATGGGCAAAACAAAGAAAACTCCTCAACCCTGTTTTCCACATGGAGAAGTAGAAGGTTTTTCTTTCTCTAATTTTAAAAAAAAAAAAAAAATTAATTATCACTTCGTGCGAAGAAAAAGAAATCACAAATATTTTCATAGAGATTAGATCGATCTTCTGTCTATCCTACTCATTTTCATATATATATATATATATATATATATATAAAAACTATTTTTTGACGTAGCTTATGATCCCAGCCTTCTACAAAAGTGCAAGTCAAATGGTGAGAAAATGGGAGGATATTACATCAGAAAGAGGCTCATCTGAAGTTGATGTTTGGCCCTATCTTCAAGCTTTAACAGGTGATGTCATATCGTGAACGGCTTTTGGCAGTGATTACGAAGAAGGTAAGAAGATATTCGAACTACAAAAAGAAAAAACTGAACATTTACTCGAGGCTGTACGTTCAGTATACTTCCTTGGGTTGAGGTACATCAAATTAGATCGATAATGACTTATGTTGCATTTACTCGTATGTTGAATGTCGCGTCAATTACTCTACAAAATCATGATAATGTTACCATTATAATATTATTGATTACTAAATCAGGTTCTTGCCGACGAAGAGAAACAAAAGAATGAAACAGATATATAGCAAGAGAAGTAAATGATACAATTAGGGAAATCATTGATACAAGAGTGGGATCAACGGTGAGGAATGATAATGACTTGTTGGGGTTATTGCTTCAATCCATGTCCCCAGAAAATGGTAAATCTGGCATGTCTATCAGGGAGGTGATCCAGGAGTGTAAACTGTTTTATCTTGCCGGGCAAGAGACCACCTCTGTCCTACTTGTTTGGACTATGATTTTACTAAGTAGGTTCCAAAAGTGGCAGTGTCGTGCTCGAGAAAAGATTCGACAAATCTTTGAAACCAACAAGCCAGATTTTGACGGAATAAATCGCCTAAAAATTGTAAGTTTCTTCTTAAGGATCAATATTTCTTCTTAAGAACCAAAGTAGGGTAAGATTTTAGCCTAATTAATTGTTTTCGTGACAGGTGAACATGATCTTCTATGAGGTGTTAAGGTTATATCCACCAATAGTGCTTCTTGGTAGGAGAACGGTGGAGGAAACCAGATTAGGAAATTTGAGTTTTCCGGCCAGAGTTCTCTTTACAATCCCTACAATTTTGGTGCATTATGACCCGAAGATATGGGGCAACGACGCAAAAGAGTTTAAGCCGGAGCGATTCGCAGAGGGAGTGTCGCATGCAACAAAGGGTCAAGTTGTGTTTTTCCCGTTTGGTTGGGGAACTCGCATTTGCATTGGCAAAACTTTTGCTATGTTGGAAGCTAAATTGGCGTTGGCTATGATTTTGCAACGCTTCTCGTTTGAAATTTCTCCGTCATATTGTCACGCTCCCCGCCCAACCATCACACTTCAACCGCAGTACGGTGCTCACTTGATTTTACACAAACTTTAGCTTGTAATAATTAATAATATCTAATTCTCTAGTACTATTGTTTTTTCTTTGGAAAGTCTAATTTGGTTATGCACACTCATTAAGAAAATTTTTTTCCATTTCTAGAGAAATATAAAAATAATTTAAGGTGTGCTTATTTATAATTTTTTTGTCCGGCTGCAATTGCTTCATTAGGCCATTTAATTGGTGTCTGAATAAATTTTGTTAAGATTATTCGAACGAACTATAATTTTTATAAAGGAAAAATTTTTATTAAGGGCATAGTAAGATTTAAAATTCTTTAAAAGGATGTTACAAGGGTAAAATGGACATCAATAATTTATTTAAAGAATTAAAACAGTTTTACGCCCTTGAAAGAAATTTTAAAATTTTAATGCCCTTTTCAAGAATTTTAAATCTTGCTTGTAAATAAGAATTTTTTCCTTTCATAAATTATGGTAGTTTGTAAATAAATAAAATTAAGATGCACTGAAATAATGCTTATTTATCAGTTCAACTGATTGATTACTAGGTTTATGCCCATTTTTCATTTTGGGATATTTATTGTACCATGTACGTTTTGCAAGCAATGTCTTACTTAAAAGACAAAATGAAGATACAAATTAGAAGAACAAAATTTAAGCAAATGATTTGGAGAGTGAAATTGTACGATGAAAGTGTAGAAAGAATTATGTGTCATGGATTAAAAGACAAAACTATTCATAAAGATTATATATTACTCCGTTTGATAATAAGATATGGATGTCATTTTGTCTTTTAACTCATCCTACATTATTTTTTCTACACTTTTACTATACAATTTCACTTTCTCTATCATTACTCGAAATTTTATTACTCACTCCGTTTCACTGAAAAATAATTCAATTTGAAAAATATAAAACTTAATCTGAATTGTAAGTTATAATATCTAAATTAAGTACTTTGACACATAATTTTCCACTTACATAACTACTTACTAAGTAAACGTTAATTATGGATATCGTATTATTATATTAATAATAATATACACTTTAAATAAATCGAAACTGGATTATTTTATTAAGATAAATTCTTTTTCTCATATTTTATAAAGCTCATGTCTCGTTAATGGCTTAAGCTATGTTTGGTTTAGTTTTCTTCAAGAAAAATTACACTTTTTCACTAAAAGAAATTTATATTTAAACACTTTCAATGTCTTTAAATTCAATTTTTAAAATTTAAAATTACTTTCACTATTTTAAAAAATAATTAAATCATTACATTTTTTATTCTCTTTCTTACACAATTTTTATAAAACAATTCTCCTCAAAAAAAAATTTATTTGAAATACAATTCATATGGGGCCTCAGTGCCCGTTACATCACACGCAGACTTTGCGTTTGATTTTTCTGGTTTGTTGACCGGATGCACTTCTAGATAAAATTCCTCGGAAAATACACCAAAGCATGCATGAATGAAACAAATAGTATTGCGTCATAGCATAAGTCACTGACGTGGGTGGTTAGAAATCGAGATCAGATTCCAACATATTCTCAATGGGAGCCATTACCGATTAGGTCTAGATCGAGTCACGTTAATAAAATTTCACGTCAGCGTTTCAGTCTAAAAGACGAAAATACCTCTTACTGGTTTCTGACGATAACTAATTTTTTTTTTTACTGTGATTATTTCTTTTCAAGTAATACAAACTTTATTGTAAAACAGTACAATTTTTATTTTAAAACAATATATAGAAAAAAAAAGTCTTTATTATAAAACAAAAAATAATATAAACAATATACTCTTTTATTGTAAAACAACATAGAGTAGTCATATTTGTAAAACAGTATAGTGTAAGATAAAAAAATAGTACATTCTTTATTGAAAAACAGTACATAGTAGTTATAATATAAATTAATAATTCAAAAAATTAGACAAAAAATAAAAAATAAAAAATAAAAAATTATTTTCATATATTTAAAACCTATATTTTTACTCCATTGTTTTCCAAAAATCTGGATAGAAAAAAGAATAAAAAAATAAAATCAATTTACTGAAAGAATGATAAAAGAGAAAGAGATAAGAAAAAAAAAATAAAGAGGAAGAGATAGAGAATTAGAGGATGTGAAAGAAGAAAGAGAGAAAAGAAAGTTTTTAAAAATAAAAAAAAAAAGAGAGAGGAAAGAGAATAAAGAGAACCTACAAAAGAAGGGGACAAAAATGTAAAAGTAAAAAATTGAGTCCCTTTTGGGACCCTCGGTTCTGGACCAAATCCATCCAAAATTTATTTCTCATTTTGAATATCATATTTCTTGTCCTTTTTCTTTGACAATGAAAAGTAAAACCCACCAAATACAAACCCATTTCCTTATTATTGAAAATAAACATGAATAAAATAGATATAAGATCTCAACCATTATAAGCTTGGAATGGCCTTGGCAACCCAAAACTCGTATAAATTAACTTGTTTGAAAATTTAATGGGAAAAATAACAAATAAAATGTCAGCTTCAGTTGAAGTTAACTTTCAAATGTAACAATTAAAATTAGTGAAATGATATGATTTTGATAGTCCAGTAGTCAAAGTGATATAAAAAAAATTAGTGACCAAAAACACACCATATTAAAAGTTGGGTAGTTTATTAGCTTTAGAATAAGACTACAATATCGTTATAATACTATTAAATTATTAGATGATAACTCACTAAGAGTAATAATACATTTCATACTATTATTTCATGGTTGAATGGTTTATAATTGACTCTCATTAATTTTTATTTCTGATATAAAACAGTGACCGTTTGGAATAATGTCCGCCACCCAATATAATTTCTGATATAAAACAGTGACCGTTTGGAATAATGTCCACCACCCAATATAAAACAGTGGGACTTTAGATTTAGCATATATATTTGTCATTTAGTGTTGGCGTTTCCACTGGAACATCCCGGAAAAAACCATGTTGACGGTTCCGATGTTCATCGTCGCCGCCGCCGGCGTTCTTGTTTCAGTAATAGCCGCTTGGAGAGCTTTGAACTGGGTATGGTTCCGACCGAAAAGGCTAGAGAAAAGACTGAGATCTGAGGGGCTCAGAGGAAACCCTTACAAGCTTCTCTATGGAGATTTCAAAGAGATGTCAACCCTGTTCCAAGAAGCCCACTCCAAGCCTCTCAATCTCTCCGACGACGTCGTTCCAAGAGTCATTCCTCACGTCCTCCGAACCGTGGAGAAGTATGGTATGTTCATCGATGCTTTTATTCATCTATTAATATATCTGCTCTTATTTATCTTCTTTCCTCAAGATTTATTGAAACTACCAACACCTCTTTGAAGTTTCATTAAACTATAGACACTTTTAGACATTAAAAATTTTGACAAAAATTTGTATTCGACTTGTTAGATAATTGGGTATGCACCTATTTCTTTTTAAAAATATACAATACTTTTTTTAAAGACATAGGTGTCAAGTATACTAGTCTTAATAGTATCATGTGTATATTATGAAATATTGCCTATCCAATCTTATAAAGAATAAAGTATCACCTATTGAACTGTTACACAATAGGGATGATACACTCCATCTTACATGTTTTAATAAATTACAAAATGGCTTGAGTTTTGAGTTCAATTTTTTGTACTCCAGACATTTAGTGTTATTAAAAATTCACAGTTTTATTTGGCCAAAATTTTTGCCTCTCAAATTAGTATTTTGATTTAATTTTAAGAGGTCCAACAATAAAATGAAGGAAAGACAAGAAGAAAAAAATAAATAAAAAATCAGTTTGTACTAGTGTATACTAGTTTGTTCGGTTCGTATCAGGTCGGATTTTCGAGTTTGAACAGCCCTAATGTATCGTCGTAATGGGTTAATTTGCAGGTAGGAATTCATATTTATGGTTTGGACCAAAACCTTGTGTGGTAATCATGGAGCCAGATCTCATCAAGGAAGTGACAAACAAAATTCAAGCATTCCTAAAGCCTAAAATAAATCCACTGGTTAAACACTTAGCTGAAGGGGTAGCGTCCTACGAAGGAGAAAAATGGGCCAAACACAGAAAACTTCTCAACCCAGCTTTTCATATGGAGAAGTTGAAGGTCTTATTATTTATTTATATTAATTCAGTTTCCTTTATTCAAAAGTAATTTTTTATTGATTCTGAGAATTTTTTTTGGGATATATGTAGTTTATGGTTCCAGCATTCTATGAAAGTACAAGTGAGATGCTGAGAAAATGGGAGGAAATGGCGAAAGAGAGAGGCCCAGTTTTTGAAGTTGATGTTTGGCCTCATCTTCAAACTATGACGGCTGACGTCATTTCTCGGACGGCTTTTGGCAGTAATTATGAAGAAGGAAGAGTTATATTTGAATTGCAAAGAGAGCAAGCTGATCTCTTCATCAATGCTGCCCTCTCACTGTATTTCCCTGGGTTGAGGTGAATATTCCGTTATATTAAAACAGTCTCATTTAGTTATCGAGTAACAATAGACGGAATTAATAGATGGATTTGTTGTTTCAGATTCCTACCGACAAAGAGGAACAGGAGAATGAAAGAGATTGCAAAAGAAGTTGACAAAATAGTGATGAAAATTATAAATGCTAGACTCCAGTCGATGAGAGAAGGGGAATGGAAAGGTGAAGACTTGTTGGGGTTGTTACTTGAATCCAACTCTCAACAAAGTGGTATGCTTGGAACCAACAAATCTGGAATGACCATTAAAGACGTGATTGAAGAATGTAAGTTGTTCTATTTTGCTGGACAGGAGACAACATCTGTTTTACTTGTTTGGACTCTGGTATTGTTAAGTAGGTTTCAAGAATGGCAATCACGAGCTCGAGAAGAGGTTCGGCAAGTTTTCGGGACTAACAAACCAGATTTAGATGGACTAAATCACCTCAAAATTGTAAGTCTTAATGCTCTTTACAATAAAGGTATTTCTACATAGGTCATGTTAAGGGGCAAAAAACATTTAGTTAAGAAACGAAAATAGAAGTACTTTTTTCAAATTTGGAGTCAAAAGCGAGACAATAATCCAAATTAAGATGGCACTAGAGTGATTAAATAGTCTATAATTGTATATTAACAATTTATATATATATGATGAATTGAGCTTATACAAAGATTATTGTCAGGTTAATATGATCTTAAATGAGGTTTTGAGATTATATCCGCCGGTAGCAGCTCTTACTCGGAGAACTGAGGAAGAAATAAGAATCGGAAATTTAACTCTTCCGGCCGGAGTGTTAGTCACTGCCTCAATCATGCTAATCCATCGTGACCGTAAAATATGGGGCGACGACGCCAACGAATTTAAGCCGGAGAGGTTTCAAGAAGGAGTGTCGCACGCAACAAAGGGCCAAGTTGTGTTCCTCCCTTTTAGTTGGGGACCTCGTATTTGCATCGGACAAAATTTCGCAATGTTGGAAGCTAAACTGGCTTTGGCCATGATTCTGCAACGCTTCTCTTTTGAACTTTCACCGTCCTACTCGCATGCTCCTCGCTCATCAATCACGCTTCAGCCTCAGTATGGTGCTCATTTGATTTTGCATAAACTGTAACTTTAATTTTTTATTTTTTCTTCTGGCGATCGTTGTTGTTGGATGATTATGTTGTTGGATGATTACGAACACCATTAATAGAATATTTTAATTTCAGAAGAAGAAAAAAAAATTAAAGAAAAGCCACAGATGGCTCAAATTCCAAACTATGATGGGATAAAAACTGTGTTAAGGAACAGTAATTTGTTTCACGAATGATAGTAAGAATTATAAATTGCCGTACACTAAAGTTTGCAAAGGCATTTAATTAAGTGTCTGAATAATAGTTTGTGAAGATCATCCAAACGAACTATTATTTTTATAAATTACGGTTGTTTTTGTAAATAAATCAAACTAAATTTCACCTAACATAATTATTTTTTGCATTAACATCATATTCACTATCACTGCACACAAAGTGGTGGGGACGACAATTTTTTATTTTTTATCAATAGTTGAATATGTAAATAAATAGTATTCATAGACGAACCAACACCGTTAGGCTCCATTCTTTTTGTGATCAAATTGAAAAATTTTTATTTTAGAGAAAGAATATTTTTTTTAGAGGGATTTTCTTTTGTAGACTTGTATAAGAAATAAAAGAAAAAGAGTAATGATTATGTTATTTTTTGAATTTATGTGAAGATTTAGAAAAATTTTTAAAATTTAAAATTTGAAATGAGTAGAAAATGAAATTGTTTCTTTATGTAAAGTTGAGAAAAAAAATTATGTTTTTCTGTTTTTGGAAAAGTAAAAATTTCATTAATGGCGTTGGAAATCGTTCAACAGCGATTGACAGAACCGCAACAGTGTATGTAATCTACTAAACTGCAAATCTATACCTAGTATAGATCTAAACATATATAGTAGAATTATATCGCTTAACAAATCTCATACTAATAGTCACGGATCTGCCACTAATTGCTGATGAAAGTTTCGATGCTGCATCTTCAACCAAGTCTTCATACACTATGGCCATGAATGAAATTTCTATAGCCAAGGAGAAAATAACTATAGATGGAGAGCGAAATTATAGATGGAGAGAGAAACTTTATAAACGGAAAGAAAAATAACATAAACATGAATAAGATTAAATTAAATCAAACCAAATAAAAGATATCAAGAACAAAAGTAGAACTGTTTCCATCATCCTCTGATGAGGAGGATGATGAGGGAAGAAGATGACGAAATTTAGGGTTTGGAGAGAGATGAGGGAGAGGGAAGGCGGCGGAGATAAATTTTGAAATGAGTAGAAAATGAAGTTGAAAAGTTTAACCCAAAAAAATTATGTTTTTCTTTTTTTTTGAAACATCAATTATGTTTTTCTTAAAACAGAATGAAAAAGAACAGAGTTGCACCTTTGCTTACCCAACTCTATCCATAGTAAGGGTGTTTGCAACAATAAACCCCCAAAAGTAATTTTATCATGCCACATCAGCGCCATATCAAAAATAAAAACTCATACACTTTTATAAACCTCTCTCCCATAACAATAAACCTACAGAAGCAACTTCAGCCCGGATCCCACTATATACACATCTATTTACATTTAATAGATGTTATTTTGATACTATATTTATTCAAAATTTTTAATTATAAATTTAATTTAATTCCTCGAAATATTTAATTTAATTTCATAAAAATACATAATTCAATAAAGCACGTAAAAAATATTAAATAAATAGGAAAATATTATATAAAATACGTTATATCAAAAAAAAAGTACATCACATAAAACCACGTCTACGCCGAATTAAGAAAGATACATAAAGAAACACAACATTATATTAATAAGAAGAGTTAACTAGTATTAATCGCTCCCACAATTTGCCCAAATATACTCAACCAAATCAGTTTGAAGTTGTCGATGACTATCCCTATCACGTAGCTCTTGAATACCTTTAAGATAGGTTTGGAACTCTTGAGTAGTACCCAAATTAATTGTTGCCGACGTAGAGCTATCTTCATTGGACCAATTGACAGCTTCGTCTCCCTCGTTCTCAATAATCATGTTGTGCAATATAATGCATGTGCACATGATATTCGTTAATTCTTCCTTGTAATAAGGTCGTGCATGACCTCTAACTATTCCCCAACGAGCTTGTAGTACTCCAAATGCCCGTTCCACATCTTTTTTTGCTGCCTCTTGTCTCTCCTTGAATTTCTTCTGCTTGTCATCCATAGGGTATGGAAAACTCTTCACGAATGCAGCCCATTCCGGATAGATCCCATCTGTCAAATAGTATCCGTTGCGGTACGTTATACTGTTGACTGTGAAATAAACTTCTGGGGAATTTCCTTGCAGGAAAGCATTGAACAATGGTACTGATCCATGAAGAACGTTTATATCATTATTGGAGCCTGCAACACCAAAAAAAGCATGCCATATCCACAAGTCCGCAGATGCGACCGCTTCAAGAATTATCGTCGGGACTCCGTAATCGCCTCGAGTATATTGGCCTTTCCAAGCGACGGGGCAATTCCTCCACTCCCAGTGCATGCAGTCGAGGCTCCCCAGCATTCCAGGAAATCCATGCCTTTGCTCGTGCATTTGAATCAAGCGTTGAGTATCAGCAACATTTGACTTTCTCAAGTATCGCTCTTCGAATACGTCGACGACGCATTGGCAAAAGTTGCGGAGACATTCCATAATAGTTTTCCCACCCATTCGTAGATACTCATCGAGTGAGTCAGCAATAGAAGAATATGGCAATTGACGAATGGCTGCTGTGCACTTCTGAAGTGGTGATAACCCCTTCCTTCCAATTGCGTCGCGCCTCTATTTGAAATAATTGGAGTGATTTTCCATGGCATCGATAATGCAAACGAATAATTCCCTTCGCATTCGAAATCGACGACAAAATGTGTTACCGTCATATGTGGGATTGTCGGAGAAGTAATCAGCGACAAGCTGCTCATGGCCGTTCTCACGGTTACGGTTCACATATTTTCTCCGATGTCTTGTTCTTGAAGAACTTTGGGCTGCTTGAAGCTCTTCCTCATAGAGTATAGCAACCATCTCTCGCTCGATTTCCTCTTCTTGTGTTACTTCCCGTATGAAATTCTTCCACATTTCATCTACTTGCTTGTCAGTCGGACGGCCAAACATTTTCTGTGGAGATTTGAGAATTGAGACAATTGTTATGCGTATGAAGAGTTGTGCAATGTTTCTCCAAATGAAGTAGTATATATAGCCAAAGCTGAAATGGGTTGTTGTGTAACGGCTAGTTTCCAACGGCTAGTTGTGTAACGGTTAGTTTACAAAATATGAAAATCAAAATTTCTAAAAACTTGATTGGGGAGATGTATGATTTGGATGAGAAGTAGAGAAATAATTGAATTGATATGTATTTTTAGGAAAAAAATTACAACAGTTACATCAAAAAAAAAATTAAAAACCAAAAAATAAAACTCTCAAGATCGTTGCAATAAAATAAAAATTAAAAAATTAGTAATTTTAAAGAAGAAAAAAATAAAAATAAAATTATAGCCGTTGATCTAAAGAAAAGAAAAAAAATTAAAAGCACAATTGGAGTGTTTGAAAAGGGGGAAAAAAAAAAAGGGGGAGGGGGGGTGGGTTTAAAACTGCTGGTGGCAGATACCACCAGCCGCGTGGGGTGCACTTCACGCTAGCGGAGAGTGCAGCACATGTTGCACCCTCCTGATGCAGGGTCCCACCAAAAGTTGGCAAACCCAACTTTAGATTTCCAAAGCAATCCAAAGCTGGGTTTGCCAACTTGGCATATTGCTATATTGCCATTGCAACTACCCTAAGGGATAAGCTGACGACCATGCTCCACTCGACTGTCACACTTAACGCGATGGTAGGGACGACAACAAACAGGAAAAATGAAGTGACAACACAAATTAGACTCTGTTTTTTTCCATTCTATTTCAAGAAAATTATTTTTTTTTCTTTAAAATTTTACATTAAAAAAAACTTCATTTTTTATTAAATTTAAATTTTAAATTTTAAAATTTTTTCTAAATTTTTACTCAAGTAAATTTAAAAAATAACATAATCATTATATTTTTTTGCTCTTCCTACACAAATTTTCAAAAGAAATATCTTTAAAAAAAATATTCTTTCCCTAAAACAAAATTATTTTTTAATGGAGCCAAAAGAGCAAATTTTGTTACTGTATTTTAAAAGACTCACGCCTTGTTGTTACTAGTTCTGTTTATTTTCATTTATTCTCAAGGAAAATCATCAATTTTTTCTCAAAAATTTTACATATTCAAATACTCTCGTTAATTTTCTACTAAATTCAAATTTTAAAATTTAAAATTCTCTCTAAATAAGAACTTGTGTTTTTTTTTAAAAAATAATCTAACCATTATATATTTTTCTCTTTTTTATCCAATTCCCATAAAAAAAAAATCTTCAAAAAGTTTCCTTCTTCAAAACGAAAAGTTTCTAATTTGATAACTATGTAAACAAAGCCGGCTCTGTTCTTTTCTGACTTGTCTGGGAAAACTTCGATTTTTTCTTGGAAATTTTTTGTAGGAAATTTTCTTTTGAAAAATTGTGTAGATGAGAGATAAAAAAGTGTAATGATTGTATTATTTTTTAATTTTATGTGAGTAGATATTTAAAGAGAATTTTTAAATTTTAATTTTGAATTATTAAAAAAATAAAGTTATTTCTTTATGTAAAATTTTGAAGAAAAAAAAAAGTGATGATTATTAGAAAATAACCACACCAGAACAGAGCTTGCTTTTGATTGTTCCGATTTGTTGACCAGATGCAGTTGTAGATAAAGTTTGTCGACAAATACACAAAAGCATGAAAGAAACAAAATAGTTTTTGCGTCATCGCTTAAGTCATTGGACGTGGATGCCTGAAAGGAAACTCTTCACGCCAAACAAAATGTCCAACCAAACACGTGAAAATTTATCTAGATGACTAAGCTCTGCAATATGTATTCTATATATATATATATATCTATAAATTGTGGAAGAAAGGAATTTTTTTTTTTATTTTATCGTTACGTTGAGAGTTTGAAATAGAGTCTCTGAGTTGTTTGAGGAAGCCTATTTTAGTTATATTATCATGAGCCTATTTTGACTATTTCATTGAAATCTTATTTTAGTTATGTGATGTAATTAATATGATTGAATGGATTTGAATGACTCAGGATCCTCTCTTACACTTTTTTGTTACATTTCATATTAAACATTTTAATAAATCATCGTAAATATTTTTTTAATTTTAATTTTTTTACTAATGATATTAATTAGCATTATAATAAATTTTTGGACTAAGGGTTCACCTATTTTTGTGCAAGGTATATTTATTTTAATTTATTAAAATTAAAAAATACTACTCCCTCTGTCCCATTCAAAGAGTCATGTTTGTAATACTGTTTTCAGTATTATAAACATGACTCTTTGAATGGGACGGAAGGAGTATAAAATTATATTAAAATACAAGATTAATTTAAAAAATAAAAAATTTATATTAAAATTACGTAGAATGTCAATGAATAGTATTGGTAAAAATTAATTTAAAAATAATATTTACGATAAGTTATTAAGATATGTAACAAAGAATGTAACAGAAAATGTAACAGAGGATCCTGAGTCGATTTGGAAGGATGTAGATATTTTGATATTGAACCACGTTAAAATTATGTATTGTGTCATTCTTATATTTGATTTATTCTGCTGCGCATTAATCTAATTACGTTAGAGATATTTTTATATCCTATGAAATCCGCGGTTAGAAAAAGAAAAAAAAAAAAAAAAGTTTAAACCCCATGCCGGTGCAACAGTCAGAATGAAATAATTATTTATTGTAAGGACAGATAAGTGTCGTACTCTATTGTCATACCTTAATGACCAAGTAAATTGACTAGAAGAAGCTCGTAGAAGTTTCAAACCAAACAAATATATAAAACTCAATAATTAATTAATATATATATGTATCAGTGCATATATACATAATAAATTAATCATTCTATATTCGCCGTCTCATTTATGGGATTTCAAAGCTCAATTCGTCGTGTTTAAGGCTATGTTCTTTAGTGACTAAATTGAAAAAAATTTGGTTTGAGTAAATAAATTTTTTTTAGAGGAATTTTTTTTGGGAACTAAAAAAGAAAGAAAAAATGTAATGATTATTTTTTTTTAAAATTTATGTAAGTGAATATTTAGGAAAAATTTTAAAAATTGAATTTAAAATTTAGTTAAAAATAAGGTTTTTTTTTAGGTAAAATTTTGGATTAAAAAGTGGTAATTTTTGTAAAATGGAATGGAAAAGAGAGAGCTAAGTGACTAGATTTTGATAGTGACACATTCCAACTTTAACTTTATTTATTTAAATATTCGTACTATTTATGTCCATTCATTTAACTTAACTGCAAACCTGCAAAGCTCAACATTAATTCATTTACATAGTATTTTTGTGCTGCATTAAAACTTCTCGTGTTCAAGTTCACAAATTCGGGTTGATGAACACACTCATATATATTCAAATTTTCAATCCTAATCTAACTTGTATAATCATTTGTGTTACTCATCTAATATGTAAGCCCCTTACATTTCAATTTTAATTTGTTAATATTGTATCGAGCTCGTCTCATATTAGAAAGTTTCCCTCCTTTAGTATATTAACGCCCACCGACAAATATAAATATGGAAACTACCCATTGAGGTTGACCAATCTGAAACACAAACATTTGTCATTTATCATCATCCGGAAAAGAAAACCGCTAGCTCCAGTTAAGATCGATCCCAGAAAAAGATGTTGACGGTTCCGTTGTTCATCGTCGCCGTCGGCGTTCTTGTTTCAGTAATAGCGGCATGGAGAGCGTTGAACTGGGCTTGGGTTCGACCCAAAAGACTGGAGAGAAGACTGAGAGAAGAGGGGTTCAGAGGAAACCCTTACAAGCTTTTCTATGGAGATTTCAAAGAGATGAAATCCATGTTCCAAGAAGCCTACTCCAAGCCTCTTAATCTCTCCGACGACATCGTTCCCAGAGTCATTCCTCACCTTGTCCGATCCGTCGAGAACTATGGTATGTTAATTTTAATCTTAATGTTTTATCCTAGCGTCAAATAAACCTCTAACGTTATCTTGGGTCCAAATAAGTTTCCAATTTTATAAAATATGATCAATTAAACTATGTACATGTAAATTAACATTAATGGAGAGAGGCAACTTTCCTTCCAAAAGTTTAGTTGGGCAAAATAAAATTCAAATATTCATAAGATTTCATAAAAGTACAAAATAAATCGTGAAGGTAAGGAGGGCAGAAGGAGGTTAGGTTAGGCCATGGCCTTCCAAACTTTCCTCCGCCTTTATTAGGGATATATATTGAGGGTGATTTTGGTAATTAAGTATTACGTATTTAATTTTCAGTATAGAAGATTAGTTAATTTATATATTGGCTTTTTAAAAATTAATTTCTGGCTCTGTCACTATCACTGTCACTGCAGGTAAGAATTCATACTTATGGTTTGGGCCACAACCTTGTGTGCTAATCATGGAGTCTGATCTCATGAAGGAAGTCACCAACAAAATTCAAGTGTTCATAAAGCCAAAATCAAATCCACTAATCAAACTGCTAGCTGAAGGGGTAGTCTTCTACGAAGGGGAAAAATGGGCCAAGCACAGAAAGCTTCTCAACCCAGCTTTTCATATGGAGAAGTTGAAGGTATTATTTATTCCATAACATTTTTTTGTCTATCTTATCTCTATTTTTTTAGTCTATCATTTCATAGTGAGAAAGTGGACCCCATGATATAACATATAGATCTCATCATCTATCGTGAAAAAGTAGACAGGTAATTAAGTTAGGAGTGTAGAAACAAAAAATGCGATACTCCCTCCGTTTAATTAGATTAGTTCACTTTGAGATTTTTTTTTCCATTCGAAGAGTCCCTTTCAATTTGTTTACTCTTCATACCTTTACTAATATAATCGTATACGGTTCACAATTAGTCCATACTTAAAAAGTAAGTATATAAATAGAACAAAGTGTGTCAAATTAACTATTTTAGATGTTGTACCTTAACATTAAAGATAAGTTGTACCTTTGTCAAAATAAATTCTTCTAGTGGAACGGATGGAGCATCTTCTTTTTAGAAGATATATATGACCTCTTTATTTATATGCAATTTCCTTTAATCAAAAGTATTCTTATAGTATCTTTTTCTAAAAAAATTAATTCTTTTCATTTGCTGGATATATAAATATACAGTTTATGGTCCCAGCCTTCTATGAAAGCACAAGTGAGATGCTGAGAAAATGGGAGGATATTATTGCTAAGGAGAAAAGCCAAACTATTGAAGTTGATGTTTGGCCTCATCTTCAAACTTTGACAAGTGACGTCATTTCCCGAACTGCTTTCGGCAGCAATTATGAAGAAGGAAGAATGATATTTGAACTACAAAGAGAGCAAGCCGAACATTTCCTCGAGGCTGCCCGTTCATTATATTTTCCTGGGTTGAGGTAAATATATGTATCATAACTCGATCGATAAAAATAACGATAGATATCTCAATTAATTTTTTAAAATTTTTTTTAATGTCATGCATTAATTGGTTAATAATTTTTTATTAATAATTATTTCATAAAAATATAACCAATGACTGTATGTCACATAAGTTGCTATTCAAAAGTTGTGATGAATTTGTTGAGATGTCTATCATTAATTGGTATACTACAATTATTTCTTAATATTAGGAAAGTTATCATTTACTCTATAAGGTTAAGGAAATTATGGTCATCCCCATGAGGTTTATTTCTTAATATTAGGAAAATTATCATCTACTATATACTCCTTCCGTTTTATTAGAAGGGTCCATTTTGCAAAATATTTTTGTTCCAATATAAGAGTTCACTTTTAATTTTTTTTACTCCTCCTATCCTTACTAATGTAATCATGTGTGGGTCATAATTAACCTATACTTAATAAGTAATGATATGAATGAAGTAATTAGTGTCAAATTAGTTATTTTAAGTGTTGTACATTGGTAAAAAATGACTCTTTTAATAGGAGTAATAGTTAACCATATATGTAATTTGGTTAAGTTACCCGCCATCCCTTGTTAGTTAAATTAAGAAATGAACAGGGATCTCAAGGGTTTTTATGTTACTTGAATTTTTATTTTCATTTATGTAAATTTCAAAATATTTTCTGAATTTGTGGAATGAGAAAAATGTTCACGAGAAAGGGTATTTTGGAAATTTAATTATAATTCAGGGGGGTGTTTTGATGATTTTCAAATCAAGAGGTATTTTGATGTATTACCACAAACCTTGAGGGAGTATTTATAAATTTACTCAAAATTTTGTACATTCAAGACCAACGGTTAATAATAGTTTCGTTAAATCTTGACCGGTATAGAAATGTAATTTATCAATTTATTACCATGAGAACTAAATTGGTGTATATATTGTCTCAGGTTCTTACCGACAAAGAGGAACAGGAGAATGAAACAGATTGCAAAAGAAGTTGACAATTCAATCATGAAAATTATCAATGCTAGACTCAAGTCAATGCGAGAAGGGGAATGGAAAGGTGACGATTTGTTGGGGTTATTACTTGAATCCAACTCTGGAGAAGGTGGTATGCTTGGTTTCACCAACAAATATGGAATGACTATTAAAGACGTGATCGAAGAATGTAAGCTGTTCTATTTTGCTGGACAGGAGACCACGTCTGTTTTACTTGTTTGGACTATGATTTTATTGAGTAGGTTTCAAGAGTGGCAATCACGAGCTCGAGAAGAGGTTCTACGAATCTTTGGGGATAATAAGCCAGACATTGAAGGACTAAATCGCCTCAAAATTGTAAGTTTTAATTCTCTTTATAGTAAAGCTATTTTTATACTGGTTAAATCACTTTATTGCTCCTTTTAATCTGGATTAGTGTCTCACTTTCGTCTTAATCTCAAAAGGTTTTATTTTTGTCTCTAAACTTTAACAATAGTTCCTAAATAATTTCAAACTGAAATTCTGACAGTTTTTGAGCAATTTTCAACTAGCACCTGAACTATTTTAGGTCATGTTAATGGGTACAAAAAGTGGTTTAACCTTTTTTTAAATTCGTTTTTGTTTCAATACCAATGTATGTAAGCTTCACGTGCTAATCAAAAACTAAAACATGTATTGTGGAAATTTGAGTTTAAAATCATGCTTTTAAAATTTGGAGACAATCTAAATATATTTGTACATTAGCAAAAATCTAAATATGGTGAAATATAACTTATGTAATGGGTTTTCAATTTCAGGTAAACATGATCTTGAATGAGGTTTTGAGATTGTATTCGCCGCTACCAACTCTTACTCGTAAAACTGCGGAGAAAACCAAAATCGGAAATTTAACTCTCCCTGCCGGAGTTTTAGTCATGGCCCCAACCATGCTAATCCATCGTGACCGTAAAATATGGGGCGATGACGCCGACGAATTTAAGCCGGAGAGGTTTGAAGAAGGAGTGTCGCATGCAACAAAGGGCCAAGTTGTGTTCTTCCCTTTTGGCTGGGGACCTCGTATTTGCATTGGACAAAATTTCGCCATTTTGGAAGCGAAACTGGCCGTAGCCATGATTCTGCAGCGCTTCTCTTTTGAACTTTCACCATCCTATTCGCATGCTCCTCGCTCATCAATCACGCTTCAGCCTCAGTATGGTGCTCATTTGATTTTGCAGAAACTGTAACTTTAATTTGATCATATGATTATCAAATTCTCATTGGCTGATTAGCTCGAGAACAGATGATTTAAAATTTTATATTTCAATTAGATCTGTTCAAATTTTATTGTCTAATAATAAATAATACTAAAGTAATAAAATAATAATATATATAATTGGATCCAAATAAGGAGTAGATTAAAGCTATTAATGACTTCCATGATGCCCTTAACCAACTAGAATCGTTGTTATTGCTTCGAACACTTGAAAATTATTCGGTGTAACTTTAAGTGATAAATAATAAGCTAATTTTTGTTACTTAAATTTTTCTAGAGGGAAAAAAAAAAGTGTTTAAACAATTTACAAGTTGTTTGAATTTTCGTTATCAAATACAGTAAAACTCATAATCTCCAGTTAAATAAACTTAAGCATTAAACACGAGTTTTGCTTCACTTATGCGCAATTCCATAATGTTCCTCACCAACGATCCAAGTGATAGGTGTCGTTTCAGCTATCAAAAATATTTATAAAACCCACTAAAAACTAGTATAGCAATAAGCAGGATCGTCTCTACAGGGACTGACAATTTTATTTCTCCCATTAATAAAAACACCTAGTTGAAGAATTGATCTCGGTTAATTCATGCAATTGCTCATTGATTCAAAAATTGTCATGCAAAACATAAATCAGTTAGTTTTAGGGACGATGAACTCCTAATGACATCTATCCATTAGACATGTCAATAGTCTAATGAATTATCAAACTAACTCAAGTAATTCATTCAAATATACTAACAGCTTAGGAATTAGAGAAACCTAATACTAATAACTCTTATAGGGTTAACTTTTAGAATTATCACCCATTATCTTCCACTACTGCAAAATTATATATTGGAGGCGGGTCCTAAGGGGAAAAGGAGGCGGGTTTCACGTGTGTGCACCCGCCTCCAGTGCGGGCAAAATTTAATTTCTCTTTCTTGAAATTATGGCTTCAGTAGGAATCGAACTCGCGCCTGCAGAATAACTTGATTCTGGCACATTAAATTTACCGATAGACTACATATACTCATGTATTTAAAGTTAAAATCGAAAATATATATTTATATATTTCTTTCTAAAACTTGTTGT
The DNA here is from genome assembly GCA_016801395.1 of Leptodermis oblonga. Taxonomy (NCBI): domain Eukaryota; kingdom Viridiplantae; phylum Streptophyta; class Magnoliopsida; order Gentianales; family Rubiaceae; genus Leptodermis; species Leptodermis oblonga. Next base: position 8,390,321 of record CM028758.1, read on the forward strand.
TTTATACCTACTAATTTATTGCCTTGCTCGAATTTTGACAAATTTTCAAATTTATTTTTAACTTTCAACAGTAAAAAACAAAGAGAATTTTTGAAACACTATTGAAAAATTTGCAAAAATGCACCCGCCTCCTTTTGGTTCTTTGGAGGTTGCACTCGCCTCCAATAGACATGATATTGGAGGGCACCCGCCTCCAAAAGCTTTGTCGGCCCCTTTGGAGGCAGGTGTTTGGAAACCCGCCTCCAAAGGGGCACTTCCATTGATGAATTTTGCAGTCTCACAATTGTAAGAACAACTTTGATCAAACTTCAACTAGAAAAGAAAAGAAAGCAATAAAACTAAATTAAAGAAAAGAAATAAACTTAACATAAAGAAAAGAAATTAATATATTAATGGAGAGAAGCAAGGGGAGCCGAAGCTCCCCTGCGAGGGGTGTATGAATGTTATGAAAAACTATCGTAAGAATCAAGTAAAAACTGAATTGCTTACTCCCTTAAGAACTCCCCTATTTATACTAGATAGCAATGACTCTAAAATTGGAAGTAGAATAATCCTCCAAATCTCCCAAGAATATCTCTAGCAATTAAATCTTTTCCAATCAGCATAATATCTTCATCAATTATATCCCTACAAATAAGCCTTTTGAATTCCTTCATTATCTCTTGATTTTCCTTCCTTATCACCTTTGATTCTCCTTCCTTCACAAATCTCTTCAAGCAAGGAAACTGCATATTCTTCTCTCTTCTAACGGTAGATCTCTTTCTTTTCAACTGGAGAAACTCTTCCAATTATCTACCACGGGGTAACTCTTAAGATAGCAGTGACCATATCAATTTTGTGACCTACACATTTATGCTGCCATCGTCCATTTGCTCAAATGGACCCCTGTTTTTCACATCTTTTAGCTCATTCTTCTCCTTCTCGGCTCAGTCCCTAAACACCTGCTCTTGGCTTCATAAAATAGCAAATATACCTGTGAAAAACACCCAAGAGACTCTAAAATAAAACAATTAAAAGACACTCATCACCGAGGTTGAAGCATGGTTGATGTTGAATCTAAAATCGACTGCTGGATAGATACCTTTGACAACTAATCCTCTTGATAGTACAATAGTAGCATCTATATGTGCAAATGTTGTAGCAGGCGTATCGATAAAATCGTCTAAAGCTCATAAACTTCTTGAACACAAGTTATGGACCCCTGGTTGGTAGAAGTAATTCTTTCATACAAAAACCCATTTCAGTACTCAGGGTGGGTTGGTAGCCCACAACAGAAGGCATTCGACCCAATAAGGCCGAGATTAGGTGAAGAGGAAAGGATATGTCATGTTTGGTAAAGAGATTCAAATCATGGTTTGAATTTTATTTTGATTTTATAATATTAAAATTATATTGGAAATGTAAAAAAATGTGTTGGAAATATAAAAAAATTTATTGAAAATATAAAAACGATTATTAGGAATGACGAAAAACTATTATAAAATCAAAATGAGACTTTACCAAACAGGGCCTAAACATTAGCACCAATTAAATTTATACAGCTGTCAATCTTCACATGTCTTCACATGCATTCTCTAACTAACTAATCCAGTTAAGCTAACTATACATCAAATTTACTTGTTAACAAACCAGCTGCACACTAACTACGGTTGATTTCAGCATCAAGTCGGATCAGCTACTTGGTTTCCAGAGCCGGAGCTCTGATGAATACTGTGTAGTTCTTCAAACACGATGTTTCCGCTGTTCATTGTTGTGGTTCTTGCTGTTTCTTCAGTAATATTAGCTTTGAATTGGGTATGGTTTCGACCCAAAAGGCTGGAGAAATTACTCAGAGAACAGGGATTCACTGGAAATCCTTACAAGCTTATCTATGGAGATTACAAAGAGATCGATATCATCCATGCTCCAAGAAGCCCACTCCAAGCCTATTCATCTCTCCGACGACGTCGTTCCGCGAGTCATTCCTCACTTTCTTCGAACCCTTGAGAAATACGGTATGCTGTTCCTGTTCTTATTAATTTTTAGATTTGCAAATAACGTTTTCATCCTTTGACCTTTTCTTATTAATTTTTAGATTTGCAAATAACGTTTTCATCCTTTGACCTTTGTCGATCAGATCTCTTGAGTTCAGATTAAGTTTCATGTGATTTCTTTTACCTAGCTCCCTCCTTTCATTTTTGCTGCTAGATTTAAAAGTTAATAAATCACTGAATAAATAGAAAAAAGGAACAATTTCTCTCCGGCTCCGGGAAAGAAAGAGAAGTGCTGGGTTGTGGGACGGAGAGAAGAGGGAGAAAAATTAAAGTTTGGGGAGAACTAGAAAGTTGACTTTTCTTTATTATTTTAGCATGTGAGTGTGTGGGAGACTACCAAGGGCACTGATAAGTAGCAATTTTATTATTTGTATTTTGAAATCGTAATATTAAATGTTTGCGTAAGTATCAAATGAGAGTGGTAGTCAATCGTTAGATTATATAACATGTAATTTTATGATAAGGACCAAGCTGATAGTCGGTTTGTAAGATAATGTTAGTTTCTGAAGATGTGACAGACATCTATGAGCAGAGTTTTGGCTCTGTTCTTTTCTGTTCTACTTTAGAAAAATTATCACTTTTTCCTTTAAAATTTTGCATAAAGAAACGGCTCCGGAGCCTAAAGAAACACTATCATTTTTAACTAAATTTTAAATTTTAAATTTTAAATTAACTCTATATCTTTATTCACATAAATTCAAAAATAACATAATCATTACATTTTTTTTTCTTACACAAATCTCTAAAAGAAATTCTCTCCAAAAAAATATATTCGTTCCCTAAAATTTCTTTTTCCATTTGACTCATTAAAAGAACAGAGTCAGCGTGGGTATGGAGCTCGTGTTCGGTGAGTGGGAGAAGACCTCCATTTTCAGAGGGGAAAAAAAAAAAAAAAGAAGAATGACATTTTTAGTGCTAAAAATTTGGACAGTTTGTAACTTTAGTATTAAAAGTTTACTCAATTCTAAACTTTTGCTTTATGTTTATACTTTGTTGTATTTTTAGTACCAATACATGTTATAGCAAGTTTTACTTAGTCAAACCCAAGTCAAAGGTAATTTGAAAGTATTTTACAATTCTATAATTTTGTGGGGCTGAAAATATAATTTTTTAAATATTATTTCCAAACCATATTTGTAGTTTTCTTTCTCCTCAGTAGGAAGAAAACGTGTACGTCGACGGAGGAGAAAAAAAAACCGTGAAAACGTTTTGGAAATAATATTTAAAAAATTATATTTTCATCCCCATACAAAATTATAAAATACCCCCAAATTACCTTTGACTTCGATTTGACTACATAAAATCTGCTATAGCAGGTATTGGTACTAAAAATACCACAAAGTATAAACATAAAGCACAAATTTGGAATTAAGTAAACTTTTAGTACCAAAAATGTCATTTTTCCCCAAAAACAAAATGCATGTGAGGAAGAGGGGATGTTGGGGGGTGGGGTAGGTGGATTGAGATCCACTGTCGAGTGTGCGACAGTGGAACCACTAATACAACCAGTGTCGCGTGTGCGACAGTGGATTTGAAACCGAGGTAGGTTGGAGTCGCCCTCTCTAGGGGTGATAACGAGCCGAGCCGAGCTTTGACGTGTTCATTTATTCTTCATTTATTTTCGGGCTTACAATCTTGTTCGTGTTCGTTTATTTATTAATCGAGCCGAGCCGAGCTTGTTCGTGAACATTCGTGTGAGTTCTATCTCGCATTAACTAACAGAAAATCGTAATGTTTAGTTACTTTAATATACTATATCAACTTACATAAAAATTAAAATTCAATTTAAACTCATATATTGATATCTATGTACATATAAACATATATAAAGATTCAATTATTTGTATTATTTAAAATTTTAATATTGTATATACTTATTTTATTTATATTATATAGTTAATATTTTAATTGAGCATGTTCACGAACATTAACGAGCTTTCAACACCTTGTTCGTGTTCGTGTTCGTTTATTATCGAGCCTAAAAATCATGTTCGTTAGCTTTTTTATTGAGTCGAGCTCGAGTTTGTTCGTGAACGTTCGTGTTCGTTCTCAGCCCTAGCCCTCTCTACTCTTCCATAGAGTCCTGATCTGTCACATTAATTATTTAGTGTATACAATTTAAAAATATGTGTTTTAATATTGTTTTTATTTTAATTTTGTCAAAAGCACGAGTATTTTAAAGTTTTAGTATATGATTGGTACACATTTAATGATATAAAAAATGATATGACTTCAATGACGGAATTGGAGTCAATAATTTGGAGGGACCAAATTGTAGAAGCCTCCTAACTAAATATTATTTTTTAATTTGATTTTAGGGGGTTAGGCTTATCTCGGTCTCCATTAACATCCGTCACTGTGGATATCTGTACTCACTTCACCGGAATCCTTGATTGATTTTATATAATGCGCTTAGCGTGCAAGAATGGAAATGGGAAGAATGACAATTTAATTCATGTGATTAAAATTTCTATATGTTTGGTATACATGAATTTAATAATCTAAATTATTCTATCTACTAAAACACAATCTAATATTCCTTTAATAATGAGCGATTTATCCATTCCAAAATATGAGATGCCCCTATTCTCATTCCATTTTTATTTCCCAACGCACCTAACTCGATTAATTATTTTTGTTGCACATGTTACCCTATTCAATTTGTGAACAAAGTTTTATTCTAACTTGTTTATATAATATTTAGTTTGTGTAGTAGTTTCTTGTTTTATACAAAATTACTTGTGTCCTTATTATTGAGTTTATGTGTCGACGTTCTTTTATTCTATTTTAAGTCACGCCTCATCGTTTATTAAAAATAATAAAAAGAGTCATGCCTTATCTTAATCACAATTTATGTCGTGTCAAAAATCATATATTTCCTCATTTTTATTAGAAGAATTTATTTACAAATTGTAGTTTACTATTAATAAACCATTATACTACTGAATTCTTCCAATTCTAATATAATGGCGGATAAATAACTTTCACGAGTTTTGTCAATGTAAGTTATGGTGGGGTTGCAGGTAAAAATTCATATTTATGGCTGGGCCCTAAACCATCTCTGCTAATTATGCAGCCCGATCTCATTAAAGAAGTAACAAATAAAATACAAGTATTCCTCAGGCCTCGATCAAATCCACTAGCTAAATTGCTTGCAGAAGGAGTAGTGGCCTACAATGGAGACAAATGAGCAAAACACAGAAAACTTCTCAACCCAGCTTTCCATACGGAGAAATTGAAGGTTCTATTTTATGCTATTTCATTTATTTAACACATAAGTTTCTATACTCCCTTTGATTCATTTGGAATAAAATATATTTCAGAGAGACAGCGAGAAATATTATTCAAAATAAATTATGTTTTGATGAAAAAACACAATTTTTTCTTGTCTTAACTTATGTAACTAAGAGTTATTAAATATCTTAAAAATGCTAGTAATTATCTTACTATTAAATGACTAATCACTCCTTGTGTATTCCCTTTTAATTGAAGTGGGTGATATATACAGAGTATTAATTGGATTACAATTTCAAAACTTCTAATAGTAATAAATTACACAATAATTAATTAAGAGTTTTTTTGATATTTAAAGGAATCCTTGGTCTGTTTAGAAAACTCTAAAACGTCTTTCATTCTAAATAAGAGGGAACAATATTTTTTTTAATAGGTTGAGAAAGAAATGAATTATTACCTAGTGAGTCTTTTCTTTATGTTGTCTTCTTCATTTTTTGGATATAGCTTATGCTTCCAGCCTTCTACGAAAGTGCTAGTGAGATGTTGACGAAATGGGAAGCCATTTGCTTGGAGAAAGGCCCAATTTTTGAAGTTGATGTTTGGCCTCATCTTCAAACTTTGACGGCTGATGCTATTTCTCGGACGGCATTTGGCAGTAATTACGAAGAAGGAAGAAGGATTTTTGAGCTACAAAGAGAACAAACTCAACATTTAGCGAAGGCTACTCGTTCACCATACTTTCCTGGACTCAGGTAATTATTCTATAATATACGCGCGTTTTCTGCATCGTTCTAATTTTATCGGATGTTCCCGCACAGTTATTAGTGCACTAATATGAATAGAAATGTTGTTTCAGGTTCTTGCCAACTAAGAGGAACAGAAGAATGAAACAAATGGCAAAAGAAGTTGATAATATAGTCATGGAAATGATCAATGCAAGACTCAAATCAATGCAATCAGGGGAATGGGAAGGTGAAGACTTGTTGGGGTTATTACTTGAATCCAACTCTCAAGAAAGTCGTATTCACGGAAGCAACAACTTTGGAATGAGCGTTAGGGACATGATCGAAGAGTGCAAGTTGTTCTATTTTGTCGGACAAGAGACTACTTCTGTCTTACTTGTTTGGACCATGGTTTTACTGAGTCAATTTCAGGATTGGCAGTCACGAGCTCGAGAAGAGGTTGTGCAAAATTTCGAAAATAACAAGCCAGATTTTGACGGATTAAATAACCTAAAAATTGTAAGTTTTGACACCCTTTACGGTAAAGATATTTTAAATATAGCATAATTAATGGGGTTTTTATGGCAGGTTACCATGATCTTGCATGAAGTTTTGAGGTTATATCCATCATCAGCAACTCTTACTAGGAAAACTATGGAGGAAATTAAACTCAAAAATTTGATTCTCCCGAGTGGGGTGTTATTAACAATTCCAATCATGCTAATACATCATGACCCTAAAATATGGGGTGCTGATGTGAAGGAGTTTAAGATGTGAAGGAGTTTAAGCCGGAGCGGTTTGCAGAAGGAGTGTCACATGCAACAAAGGGCAAAATTGCGTTCCTCCCTTTTGGATGGGGACCTCGGGTTTGCATCGGACAAAATTTTGCAATGTTGGAAGCTAAATTGTCCATGGCTATGATTTTGCAGCGCTTCTCTTTCGAACTTTCACCGTCCTATTCGCATGCTCCTCGCTTAACAATAACACTTCAACCTCAGCATGGTGCTCATCTCATTTTGCATCAACTTTAACTTGTTATAATTAATAGAGTTGGTCTAATGTGAATCCGGTTTATACATGCAACTACCGTTAACGTAAACAGTACACACCTTTTTTTTTTTTTTTTTTCTTCAAGCTCAATATGTTTTCACGGTTTAAACTTGTAAATCGAATCATGTTATATTTTTTATAATTTATCTTCATTTTGATACATATTTTTTATATTTTAATACATTTTTTCACATTTTTAATATATTTTAATATATTGTAATATATTTTTAATACTCTTTAATACTTTATAAATTACTATAGATCATAGTTTAAACAACTACTCAAGAATACCAAGGCTGTTCACGGATCGGGTCGGATCGGTATCTGATCCTATCCGAAACTAAAAAAGGAAAAAAAAAAAAAATAAACAAAAAAGAAGAGAGAGAAAGGTAGAGGTGTCCTTTTCTTCTTTTTGTTGGAAGAATGAAAATCGGAAGAGCTTAAAGAATGCAAAGCTGTATGCTTTTTCTGATCTTTAGATGCAGTCGACCTGTATGCTTTTTTTGATGCCCAGAAAGGAACTTGGAAGAATGAAAATCGGAAGAGCATCACTGGATGCCCAGAAAGGAAGAAAGAAGAAAAAGAAAAAAAAAAGGTTTGGATCGGACTTGAGATCCGATCCAAAATTTTAGATCATTGAACGGATTCGGATCGGGTCAGATAGAATTTCTGGATTTGAACAGCCCTAAAGAATACCATATACACCTTAGTCCACTACTCATGAAATATTGCATAAATCACAGATAATTTGTTTTATAATTAAACTACAATACTAGAATTCCTTTCCGTCCCAATGAAAAGAGTTTTATTTCAAATACTCTATCCGTCCCATTCAAAGAGTTCACTTTGAAATGTGTACAACTTATTATGGGTTGTGAGCTACAATACCTAAAATAAGTAATTTACCATCATATTTTCCATTTATATCCTTACTTTAGAAGTAAGGGTTAATTGTCAACCACACACTGTAATATTAGTAACGGTATGTAATGTAAATAAATTCAAAGTGAACTCTTTAAATGGGACAAAAAAATTTCTTGAAAGTTGACTCTTTGAATAGGACGGAGGGAGTATATATTACATTCTCTGTTCCATCAAAAGAGTTCACTTTCAAAAAATATTCTCTCCCATTAGAAAAGTCTACTCTATATTTATTTACATTACATACCTTTACTAATATAATATAATTAACATTTACTTAGAAAGTAAAGATATGAGTGAAAATATAATGTCAGAATACTTATTTGAAGTGTTGTACCTTACAACTCATAATATATAAGTGGTACATTTTAAAAAAAGAACTCTTAAAATTAGATGGAAAGAGTACATTTTATGATTTTGAATGTAAAATAATTATAATAATTGGGTTAGTGAGTTTTTTTGCCACCCTAGTAGAAGGGAATGAGAATGGAAATGAGATTGATAGTAGTGGAGAATGATATTAGAAGTAATCATTGTATTTATGTTGTTTGGTTTGTGATAGGGAATGACTATGATTACCATTGATGTTGTTTGGTTCAAAAATAAAACTTTTAACAATAAATTTTATTTTAATTTTTTTTACTCTTAACATTTAATATATTATAAACTATTTATATTTAGATGTATTACAATGATAATTTTTACTAATTAAAAAATTTTAAAATAAAAAACACAAAAATTAGTTATAGAAGGGAATGGATGATTGAAAAAAAATGAGATATAGGGGTGGGGTCCGGAGAATGAACCCCCCAACCACACACCCACATTTCATTTCCATTCCCATTCCCCACTCCAAAACCCTCTAAACAAGCACTCCCTTAGTGATCATGGGTATGGCTGGAGTGGAGAAGTCCCTAAGGCACTAGCCCATACTTTTGTCTCCTTTGCTCTGAATCCGAGGATCGGTTTTATCATGCGTTAAATACAATCATTCAATTGAAAATTGGTTAAATTATGAAACAAACCTTGTAATATCTTAAAATTACCAAAAAAGCTTTAATATTTTGACATTTGAATCATATAATACCCTAGATAGGTATCGCAAATGAATTACATAGTGTTAACAAACTCAAATTTCATCAATCAACCTCACAAAAGCCATCCATTTTTTTATTCTTGACGAATTGATATATGAATTTCAATTTTCTTCTCAAATCCACTTCAACAATGGATCAACACATACTAAGGGCCTATTCTTTATTTTTTTTTGGTTTTTGTTTTTGACTTTTACAGCAAATTTAATACATTATAATAAATTTTCATTATTTCAAATATAATTTTTTATTTTCACTACCCCAAAAAGGTTTATTGGAGGCGGGTTTCATGACCCAACACCAGCCTCCAAAAGGCGGGAGAACCAGCCTCCTTATATGGTTTTGGAGGCCGGTCCTTTTGTTGCACCCGCCTCCAAAAGCCCTAAAAAATGAGAAGTTTTACATGCACCCGCCTCCAAAACAAATCCAACGTGCAAAATCTAATTTCCCTTGTTTCAATTTATGGCTCCAGTAGGAATCGAACTCGCGTCTATGGGAGCACTTGCGCACTTGACTCTTGCACACTAAATTTACCACAAAGCTACATATACTTATGTATTTAAAGTTAAAATCGAAAGTATATATTTTCTTCTAAAACTTATGGTTTTTATTACCTACTAAGTTATCGCATTGCTCAAACGACAAATTTTCAATTTTTTTTTTAAACTTTCAATAGTCAAAAACGGAGGAGAATTTTCTATCGGAACACTATTACATGCACCCGCCTCCAATTAACAGGACAAAGGTTTTGGAGGCGGGTGCTTGTTATGCATGGAGCACCGCCTCCAATTGGAGGCGGGCGCATGTAGCACCAGCCTCCAACATGATAATTGGAGGCGGGTGCCATGAAAACCCGCCTCCAATATTGTTTCGAAAATATTATGCGGCTTTGGAGGCCGGTTATTGGAGAAAATCCGCCTCTAAATGGACGCCTCCAATGGCCATTTCTGTAGTAGTGTATTCAGCTATACATTTTTACATTTTCAATACACTTTTTACATTAAAAAACTAATTTTCAAAAGTATGTTTGCCAAACTATGTTTTAAAACAACATAAAGACCAGGCCCAAATATTTTGATTTTCAAATTTATTAAAATATCGTACTCTTAATATTTACATTGAATTATAGAAATTTCAAACGACCATATGGTATATATTGATGGGTATAATTGTTATATATATATATATATATATATATATATGTTGCTTAATAATATTCTTAAACTACAAGGTCAATGCGGTAGTTGATGCTTTGGCATGACTAGCCAGTTCGTCTAAGGAATCTTGGTCTTGTTTAGTATCAAGATCCAAACCTTGGTTTGGATTTCATTTTTATTTTATAATAAATTTTCATCAATTCCAAGAAGTATTTTTATATTTTTAATAAACATTTTTATATTTTTAATACAATTTAGTATTTTAAAATCACAATTCAAATCAAGATTTGGATCACAGTCTTGTTACCAAATGGGGCCAATTTTTGAGCATCCTACCATGTCTTCTAAAGTACAGTGTTTAGTCACTTTAGAAGCGCATAGTTTTCCTTATGTTGTGATATGAGTAGTTTCCGTTGCATTTTGTCGGTTATTTGACAAAATTTATAAAAACACACGTTTATCATCATCATATATATATATATATATATATATATATATCATCTGAAAGAAATGAAGACCACTCAAACATCCCAGAATATACCCATGATGATGGTTCTTCTGTTCATTGTTGTGGTTCTTGCTGTTTCAGTATTAATTGTTAGCTTTGAATTGGGCATGGCTTCAACCCAAAAGGCTGGAGAAAATACTCAGAGAACAGGGATTTACTGGCCATGGAAATTCTTACAAGCTTTTCCATGGAGATTACAAAGAGATATCATCCCTGCTCCAAGAAGCCCACTCCAAGCCTATTCATCTCTCCGATGACGTCGTTCCGCGGGTCATTCCTCACTTTCTTCGAACCCATAAGAAATATGGTATGTGTTTTTTTTCCTTATCAATTTCAAATTTGCAATAACATTTTCGTTCTTAATTTTGCTCATGAAGACTTCTAGATAGAAAAGGAACAATTTCTTTCTGGGTTTTCTTTTGGACACAGGAGATGGAGGAGGCAGGCTCCTCCTATTTTCCTACTCTTGCACACATCATTTTTAATTAATTAATGGGTTCGACTATAGTTCATTCACGTAACCTTTCAATCACTGAGTATTAGTCTGTGCAATTGCATTAGTAATCTATCATAATCCATTATTCAGTGCCTGAACATGTTATATAAAGGGACTATAGTATTTCCCATAATTATATATACTAATTAATTACTCTTATGTACTCTTTCCGTTATATTAGTATGGTCTATTTTGAATTTTCTTTTTGTTACAATACAAGAATCCACTTTCAAATTTTTTTAGTATGGTCCACAATTAGCTCATACTTATTAAGTAAGGATATAAATGGAATAAAGGGTGTCAAGTTAGTTATTTTAGATGTTGTATCTTAACATTTATAATAAGTTGTACATTAGTCAAAGTGGATAATTCTAATGGAATGGAGGGAATAATAGATAGGTAGTAGTGCACTCTTTGTCTTGGGTAATTTTTGGCACTATTCGTTATAAATGTGTTCTGAAAATTAAGGGAATAAGATTAGAGAGTAGCCTTGATTATACGGTGTATTATGAAATTTTCATGTAATTTTTTTTTTAACTACCAAATGAAGTTCATAATTTGTAAAGTTATTAGTACATGATTTAACTTCTTACAAGTTAGTCCAGTTAATTAATCAACCAAAAAATTGTTAATTGGCCATATTTATTAGTTAAAGGTTTCTTAATTAAGTGATGTTCCCCATCAGTGAGATTCATTAATTTGGTACTTTGGCAAATCTTGGGAGTTTTGGAAATTTACTCAATTAGAGTACATTCGTGTGATGTTTGTGTTGATTATTTGATTGGGATTAATTAGTCGACGATTTGCATCTAAGTCATACATAGCGTTACATATATATTACGGTATTACATTATATAAAAAATTACTCGCATTTTGGTTTATAAATAGAATTTCTAACGCTCTATTTCTAATTCGATGGATGCAATTGTTCTTATTATTCATATCAACCTAGTAAATTAACTTGACAAAATCAATTTTGTAGGAAAGAATTCATATTTGTGGATGGGGCTTAGACCTTCTGTGCTAATCATGGAACCCGATCTCGTCACAAACAAAATTCAAATATTTAACAGGCCTCGAACGAGTCCACTTGCTAAATTGCTTGCAGAAGGGCTTGTGGCTTACAATGACGAAACATTGAAGGTAGTTCTGTTAATTATTTATTCAAAATAATTCTTTAATTTTTAATTACTTGAGAAATTAGGAGAAATTATCATTATCTTTCTTTTTTTTTGGGAAATAGCTTATGCTTCCAGCCTTCTATGAAAGTACCAGTGAGATGCTGACCAAATGGGAGGATATTGCTAGGGAGAAAGGCCCAATTTTTGAAGTTGATGTTTGGGAGTCATCTTCAAACTTTGAGGAGTGACGTAACTGCCTTTGGCAGTAATATGACGTCATTCACGAATTTCTTCGGTCAATCCATCGTTGTTGAATGATTACGAACACCATTAATAAAATATTTTAATTTCAGAATTTTTTTTGACAAAAGCACAATTGGGTCAAATTCCAAACTATGATGGGATAGAAACTGTGTTAAGGAACAGTAATTTGTTTCACAAATGATAATAAGAATTATAAATTGCCGTGCACTAAAGTTTGCAAAGGCATTTAATAGTTTGTGAAGATCATCCGAACCAACTATTATTTTTATAAATTATGGTTGTTTTTGTAAATAAATCAAACTAATATTTCACCTAACATAATTATTTTTTCATTAACATCATATTCACTATCACTACACACAAAGTGGTGGGGACGACAATTTTTTAATTATTTAATTGATCAATAATTGAATATGTAAATAAATAGTTTTTGTTGACGAACCAACAACACTTAGGCTCCAATCTTTTTGCGATTGAATTGGAAAATTTTATTTTAGAGAAGGAATATTATTTTATAGGGATTTTCTTTTGGAGATTTGTATAGCCTATAAAAGGAAAATGAAATGATTTGTGTAGAAAATAAAAGACAAAAAATTTAAAATTCCTTATAAATATCTACTCATATATATTCAAAAAATAACACAATTATTATATTTTTTCTTCTCTTTCCTACACAAATTTTCATTAAAAAAAAAATACCTTCCCTAATCTTCGAATTATGCATCACAAAAAGAACGGATCAAAAAGAGCAAATTTTGTTACTTTATTTTAAAAGAGCTCATGCCATGTATATATGTTACTAGCTCTGTTTACTTTCATTTTTTCTTAAGAAAATCATCACTTTTTCTACTAAATTCAAATTTAAAAATTTTGTCTAAATTTTTATCATTTTATATTTTTTTTTGAAAAAACAACCTAATCATTATATATATTTTTCTCTTTTTCTTATACAATTTCTCAAAAACAAAATTCTTTCCCTAAAATAAAAGTTTCTAATTTGATCATTATGTAAACAAAGTTCGTGCCGTTACATCAGACACAAGTCTTTGCGTCTGATTGATCCGATTTGTTGACCAGATGCAGTTGTAGATAAAGTTTGTAGACAAAGCATGAAAGAAACAAATAGTTTTTGCGTCATGGCATAAGTCATTGGACGTGGATGGCTGAATTGATAACTATTCTATTTAATATATATATATAAATTTTGGAAGAAAGCAATTTTTCATTTTACTTTAATTTATAATTTTTTTATTTGATTACGGAGGTTCAGACCCACCTCGCTCCTTATATATTTATATATTTATTTTGTGTAGATTTTTTTTTTTACCGTATTAGACTCATATATACATTTTTTTTTTGGCGAATGTCACATTTTATAAACTATTCTTTCGTACTCGTTAGAACTTAAAAGAGTCAATTTTCTTTTCTCAAAGAAAATTGTCCATTGAAGTGTTCAGTTTCTATGTTTTTTACATTGTAGATCTTAATAATACGATGATATATTATGCAAAAACTAAATATAAGCATAATTAAAAAAATTATGTCAAATTATTTATTTTAAATATCATACTTGCTTACCATATACTATTTAAAAACGTAACCTTTTCATTTCTTCGCGCACGACCACACAATACCAGGGTGAATTTTCCCAAATTAATTCCAAGATCCGAACTTTCTTTTTACAAAGCATAAATCAATTTTAATTGTTTAATACTAAGTAGGACAGTAAATAACACTACTTCTCTCGTTTCAATCATAAAATAAAAAAAATTCTGTTTCTGAAATTTTTTTTTCTTTCAAATAACGTTATTTTATTTTTATATATTTTTATCAACATAATTATGTCTAAAATGAATTTATAAATAAATATAAAATTACTTATTTTAAATATTATACATTAAAATTCATAAAAATTATATATTTCAAGAACAAAACTCTTTCATTAAAACAAATTAAGTACAATAACAATAATAAATGCCTCATGGTTAGAGTGTAAGAGATTCCCTGCAAGAGGGTAACCCCCTTGGCTCTGGCTGATTTTTGGAGAAAAGAAAAAGGAAATTGAGAACAAGTAATTTGTTTCTTAGACAGAATATATAATTAGATTAACTAGAGAAATTTAATTGATAAACTATACATTCCAAAATTATTCAATACGATCGCTGTATCAGAAAATTTTACCCATACATGTATAAATTAATGATAATATTATAATATGTTTTGAAAATTATACACAAATAGAGGGGTTCAAAGTTATTGATACTCGATATATTTTTATCGTTATGAGATTGGTTGGTACGAGAAACTAGTGGTACAAAGCATATATTTTTAGGTGGCACTCCTGATCTTAACCGTAAGTCAAGAGTATAGTTCGTTTGATTTAATTATTAAAGGATTATCGACCGCCACTTAATCCACTATTAAAAAAAAATAATTTAAGCCCGCAGGCGGGTTCAACAGTCAGAATGAAATAAATTTTTTATTGAAGGACAGATAAGTCTCATATTACTCCATTGTCATACGTTCGTGCCCAAGTAAATTGACTAGAAGAGGCTCGTAGAAGTTTCAGACCAACAAATATATAAAACTCAATAATTATTTAATAATATATATGTATCAGTGCATACATAAATAAAAAATTAATATATCCAGTGTCTCATTTATGGATTAAAAAATTAAAAGTTGGGGGTGATAATTTATCGAGTTTAGGTGAGTATGCTCTTCAACTTTAGTTTTATTTATTTAAATATTTTTGTCGATTCATTTAACTTAATTGCAAACTCACAAAAACTTAACATTAACTCGTTTATCCTTTTTGATCCCTGGTGTTCTCGTGTTGCATTAAAAACTTAAAACTTCACGTGTTCAAGTTCACTAACTCGTGTCCGCAAATACCCCATGTATATCCAAATTTTCAGTCTTAATTATATCCGCATAATTATTTATGTTACTCATTCAACACGTTAAATTCATTTATCTTGTGTCGAGTTCGTATCATATATTAACGAGCACAGACAAATATAAATATGGAAACTAGCCATTGAGGCTGACCACGCTGAAACACACACTTGTCATTTGTCATTTATCATTTATCATCCGGAAAAGATCGAAAACCGCTCAAATTAAGATCCGAGAAAACGATGTTGACGGTTCCGATGTTCTTCCTCGTCGTCGCCGGCGTTATTGTTTCAGTAATAGCGGCATGGAGAGCGTTGAACTGGGCATGGCTTCGACCCAAAAGGTTAGAGAGAAAGCTCAGAGAACAGGGGTTCAGTGGAAATCCTTACAAGCTTTTCTATGGAGATTTCAAAGAAATGAAATCCATGTTCCAAGAAGCCTACTCCAAGCCTCTTAACCTCTCCGACGACATTGTTCCCAGAGTCATTCCTCACCTTGTTCTAACCGTGAAGAAATATGGTATGATATATATATTTATATATATATATATATATATATATATTCCATCTCAAAAATAAGCAGCTTTAATTGGACTCGTAATAATTATTTTCTGACTCCGTCACTCGCTGCAGGTAAGAATTCATACTTATGGTTTGGACCACAACCTTGCGTGCTAATCATGGAGTCTGATCTCATCAAGGAAGTCATGAACAAAAGTCAAGTGTTCATAAAGCCAAAAACAAATCCACTACTTAAACTGCTGGCTGAAGGGGTACTCCTCTACGAAGGCGAAAAATGGGCCAAGCACAGAAAGCTTCTCAACCCAGCTTTTCATATGGAGAAGTTGAAGGTATTATTTATCCCATAACATTATAGTTACTCTTTTACATCTATTTTTCTGTCTATTTTCTCACAATAAAAAAATAAACTTTATAATGTAACATGTGGGTTCCATCTTTCATCGTAAAGAATAGACATAAAAAACAGAAGTAGGGCAAACACAAGATGCAATCGGTTTACTTATTTATCTGCAATTTCCTTTATTCAAAAGTAATTTTATAGTTTTTTTTTCCAATTAATTCTTTTAATTTTTTGGGATGTATATATAGTTTATGGTCCCAGCCTTCTATGAAAGCACTAGTGAGATGCTGAGAAAATGGGAGGATATTATTGCTAAGGAGAAAAGCCAAACTATTGAAGTTGATGTTTGGCCCCATCTTCAAACGTTGACAAGTGACGTCATTTCCCGAACTGCTTTCGGCAGCAATTATGAAGAAGGAAGAATGATATTTGAACTACAAAGAGAGCAAGCTGAACATTTCCAAGAGGCTGCCCGTTCATTATATGTTCCTGGTTTGAGGTAAATATATATAAATAAATCTATATTATGTGATATTTAACCTTTGAAGTCTCATTATTATACTACAATTATTTCTTAATATTAGGAAAATGATCATTTACTATAAATTAAGTTAGGGCATGTTCTTTAAGTTTTGCTTTTAAAAGTAAATTTAATATATTATAATCAGTTTTTATTATTTTTAATACAATTTTTTACTATTCAGCTATACATTTTTATATTTTTAATACATTTTTTACATTATAAAATTATTTTTTCAAAACCAACACTCAAACCTTCCTAAAAGAACAAGCCCTTAACCATCTATGTAATTTAGTTAAGTTACACTACTACAAAACACGCTATTGGAGGCGGGTTTTGTGCTGTCCCCGCCTCCTATACGGGCGCCACCATATTGTTGGCACCCGCCTCCAATAAGAGTATT
This sequence comes from Leptodermis oblonga, assembly GCA_016801395.1. Lineage (NCBI taxonomy): Eukaryota > Viridiplantae > Streptophyta > Magnoliopsida > Gentianales > Rubiaceae > Leptodermis > Leptodermis oblonga. Next base: position 8,407,603 of record CM028758.1, read on the forward strand.
GGAGGCGGGTCATTCGAAACCCGCCTCCAATTAATACTTCGCATATTGGAGGTGGATGCTTCGAAACCCGCCTCCAATAGGAGTATTGTAGGTGGGTCCTTCAAAACCTGCCTCCAATACTGTTATTGGAGGCGGGTGCCAACAATATGGTGGCGCCCGCCTCCAATAGAATATTTTGTAGTAGTGTTACCCGTCACCCCTTGTTAGTTAAATTAAGAAATGAACCTGGATCTCAAGGGTTTTTATGTTTCTTGAATTTTTTATTTTCATTTTTGTAAATTTCAAAATTTTCATTCCTTATGTTCCCAGACAAAAATGTTCATGAGAAAAAAATTTAATTATAATTTAGAAGGGTGTTTTGATAATTTTCAAATCAAGAGATATTTTGACGTATTACCAAACCTCGAGGGGTATTTAAAAGTTTACACAAAAAATTTTACATTCAAGATAATGATATTTTTCCAAAATCTCAACGGGTAATAGTAGTTTCGCTAAATCTTGACGGTAATAAAAATGTACGGTAATATTTTACCAATTTATTACAGTGAGAACTAAATTGATGAAAGATGAATATATAGCTAAATTGTTTATATATTCTCAGGTTCTTACCAACAAAGAGGAACAGAAGAATGAAACAGATTGCAAAAGAAGTTGACAATTCAATCATGAAAATTATCAATGCTAGACTCAAGTCAATGCGAGAAGGGGAATGGAAAGGTGACGATATGTTGGGGTTATTACTTGAATCCAACTCTCAAGAAGGTGGTATGCCTGGATTCAGCAACAAATCTGGAATGACTATTAAAGATGTGATCGAAGAATGCAAGCTGTTCTATTTTGCTGGACAGGAAACTACGTCTGTTTTACTTGTTTGGACTATGGTTTTGTTAAGTAGGTTTCAAGAGTGGCAATCACGAGCTCGAGAAGAAGTTCAACAAATCTTTGGGACTAACAAGCCAGACATTGACGGACTAAGTCGGCTCAAAATTGTAAGTTTTAATTCTCTTTATAGTAAAGCTATTTCTAGCTATATTGGTTAAATCACTTTTTGCTCCTATGAATCTGCCTCACTTTGGTCTTAATTTGAAATTTTTTTATCTCCGTCTCTCAACTTTAACAATAGTTCCTAAATAATTTCAAACTGAAATTCAGATAGCATTAGTTTTCGGCTAGCACCTGAACTATTTTAGGTCATGTTAATGGGTACAAAATGTTGTTTAACCTTTCCATTCCCTTTTTGTTTTCAATACTAATGTATGTAAGTTTCACGTGCTAATCAAAAAATAAAACATGTATGACAGAAATTTGAATTTGAAACCATCTTTTTAAAATTTGGAGACAATCCAAATACATTTGTATATTAGTAAGATCTAAATATGGTGAAATTGAACTTATATAATGGGTTTTCAATGTCAGGTTAACATGATCTTGAATGAGGTTTTGAGATTGTATTCGCCGCTAGCAACTTTGAGCCGTAAAACTGCGGAGGAAACCAAAATCGGAAATTTAACTCTCCCTGCCGAAGTTTTAGTCATGGCCCCAACCATGCTAATCCATCGTGACCGTAAAATATGGGGTGACGATGCCGACGAATTTAAGCCGGAGAGGTTTGAAGAAGGAGTGTCGCACGCAACAAAGGGCCAGGTTGTGTTCTTCCCTTTTGGCTGGGGACCTCGTATTTGCATTGGACAGAATTTCGCAATATTGGAAGCAAAACTGGCCATAGCCATGATTCTACAACGCTTCTCTTTTGAAATTTCACCATCCTATTCACATGCTCCTCGCTCATCAATCACGCTTCAGCCTCAGTATGGTGCTCATTTGATTTTGCATAAACTGTAACTTTAATTTGATAATATGATTATCAAATTCTCATTGCCTGATTAGCTCGAGAACGTAGATGAAAGCTATTAATGACTTCCATTGTTGAAGATGCCCTTAACCAACTAGAATCCTCATTATTGCTTCAAACAGTTGAAAATTATTCGGTGAATCTTTAAGTGATAAATAATAAGCTAATTTTTATTACTTAAATTTTTCTAAAGGAAAAAAAAAAAGTGTTTAAACAATTTACAAGTTGTTTGAATTTTCGTTATCAAATATAGTAAAACTCATAATCTTCAGTTAAATAAACTTAAGCATTAAACACGAGTTTTGCTTCACTTATGCGCAATTCCATAATGTTCCTCACCAATGATCCGAGTGATAGGTGTCGTGTCAGCTATTAAAAACATTTATAAAACCTACTAAAAAATAGTATAGCAATAAGCAGGATCGTCTCTATAGGGACTAACAATTTTATTTCTCTCATTAATAAAAACACCTAGTTGAAGAATTAATTTCGGTTAATTCATGCAATTGCTCATTGATTCAAAAATTGTCATGCAAAATATAAATCAGTTAGTTTTAGGGACGATGAACTCCAGTGACATCTAACCATTAGAAGTGTCAATAGTCTAATGAATTATCAAACTAACTCAAGTAATTCATTCAAATATGATGAATCACGAGCCCCAAAAGGACCTCTCACTAGCATCGAAAAGAACTCATGCATGCAATATTACAAGAACAATAATTTCAATTCAAACTATGCATGCAGACATAAATCAACCAGTTATAGGTCACTGCGATCCAAACTAGCCATTGTCGATAGACGTGTCAATAGTCTATGACTTTTCGACTAATAAGAAATCTACAGACACGACCCAATTTCTCCTTACTTTATCGGCAATTACCGTGGACTCCCTGGGACATAATTGCTTCCATAATGAATATAGATAACAGGTCGTGGGCTCCTTACGACACCTTATTAACTATACTAACAACTTAGGAATTAGGGAAACATGATACTAATAACTGTTATCGGGTTAACTTTAAGAATTATCACCCATTATCTTCCACTACTGCAAACTTATACATTGGAGGCGGGTCCTAAGGGGAAAAGGAGGCGGGTTTCGCGTGTGTGCACCCGCCTCCAATGCGGGCGCCTCCAAAAGGAGGAACCTGCACCCGCCTCCAATACAGTAGGAATCGAACTCTCGCCTGCAGAATCACTTAACTCTTGCACATTAAATTTACCACTAGACTATATATACTCATGTATTTAAAGTTAAAATCGAAAGTATATATTTATATATTTTCTTCTAAAACTTGTGGTTTTTATTACTTACTAATTAATCGCCTTGCACGAAACTCGACAAATTTTTAAAATTATTTTCAACTTTCAACAGTCCAAAACAAAGAGAATTTTCAAAACATTATTAGAAATTTGCAAAAATGCACCCACTTCCTTTTTGTGTTTTGGAGGTTGCACCTGTAGAAATATCAAGCTAGTGTTGGGTTTTGTACTAAAGCCAAATAAAAGATTAAGTTATTTTATTGCCATGAATTACGAAACCTAAAGGGTCACACACAAAGAATTAATTTTTGAACTAATTGGGACTAAATGTAATTATATGATAATTACAAGGGTTAATTCTAATATAATTAATCTATTTGTATTTAATGGCAAATTAATTATTTCAGATAATAATTTGAAATTAAAGTGATTTATCTGATTGATATATGATTATCGTATCAGTTCTTATATGATAATAAGATATCAGGTAGTTGTCATTCTAAAAGATGACTACTACGTTCAAAAGAATTACTAGATAATTATCCGTAATTATTAAGAGATAAATTGTGCTTATTAAATACGTATCAGGGTGAGTAATCAATTGACACTTCCTTTTTGCCGCTTCGACAGGCGTGCATCAAACAGAGAAGAGTTCTTCTATTTTGTAGGTTCGTATCGGTTTACTCACGAAGCTGGCACGTTAACCTGCTACAGTCCCCAGAGATTCATTCGTGTGGATATCTTTAGAGGCCGGACAAGTGTGCGGCTGAAAGATCGACAGATATTCCTCTACCACAGTTTCTGGATTCGCGCTTGAGGTATAAACTCTGTATAGTTCTTTTTGTCAATAAATCTTGGACATATGAGTATAGGGGTACTAACAGTGGTATCAGAGCCAGGGTTGACATATATATACAGTTTTGTTGAATTATTCATACGTGAGGTATATATGTATAATCTATTTAATTAATATTTTGGAAAATAGGATGAATTGTTTGTCCGTTTTGATGCTTGGTGATTTCAGAAGTTGTTCTGTAATTTTGAAGAATAAAAAAGGAGGAAAACCCGTGGGTGTTGCCTGAAATTAAATTGAGGCAGATTCATATTCTGGCCCCAAAGTTTTCGTTTGGCTAGTAGAAAATGAGTAACAACAATAATCTGCGTAACATTCTGTTGGACAACAAGCTCACTGGCCCAAACTATACTGATTGGGTCCAAACCTAAGAATTGTTCTTAGGCAAGAAAAGGTGTTCTATGTCCTTAACGACCCTATCCCTGAGGAGTCGGCAGAAGATGCTGACAATGCAGTCAAGGAGGCATTTAAGAAACATACTGATGATTCTGAAAATGTCAGTTGCCTTATGTTAGCATCGATGAGTCCCGAGCTGCAAAAACAGCACGAGGACATGAATGCTTTCACTATGATACATCATCTAAGTGCAATGTATCTCAAAAGGGCTAGGGATGAGAGATATGATATCTCTCATGAGCTCTTTCATTGCAAGATGGCAGAAGGGTCGTCGGTTTCAACACACATGCTGAAGATGATTGGTCTTGTTGAGAAGCTTGAAAAGTTGGGATTTGAGCTAATGCATCCGTTAAGTGTTGACTTGATATTGCAGTCCCTCCCTCCTAGTTTCTCTGGGTTTGTTATGAACTACAATCTAAACAAGATCGAGACCACCACTTTGCCGGAGTTAATGAACCTGCTTAAGGAAGTAGAAGGCACCATTAAGAAGGATAAGGGTAATGTACTGTTGGTTGAGCCCTCTTCTAACAACAAGAAGAGAAAGTTCAAGCCTGGACCCAAAATGGGCAAGAAAAAGATAGCCAAACCAACACCCAAGAAGGACAAAAGGGCTAAGGGCACTTGTTTCCACTGTGGCGAAAGCGGACACTGGAAGAGAAATTGTAAGGCTTACGTTGCTACTGCTCAATTTAAAAAACTGAAGTTGAATGAGGCTTCTACTTCAGGTATGTTTATGATTGAAATAAATTTATCTACTACTAAGTCTGACTCATGGGTATTGGATACCGACTCTGGATCTCATATTTGCACAAATATGCAGGGTCTAAAGACGATGAGAAAGCTGGCTAAAGGAGAAGTAGACCTACGTGTTGGCAATGGAGCAAGAGTTGCTGCTTAGCTGTAGGGACTTATAGTCTTTCTTTTCCTAGTGGATTTATTTTGAATTTAAGAAACTGTTATTTTGTTCTTGCCCTCATGAAAAATATAATTTCTATTTCTAGTTTGGATTTGGATGGATTCACAGTAGTTCAAAAGAACAAATGTTGTTCCATTTATTGTGATGATGTTTTTTATGGTATTGGTCATTTAAATAATAGTTTATATATATTTGATATTGAAAATCCCATTTTCAACATAAACACAAAAAGGCAAAAAGTTGATGATCTTAGAGATTCTTACCTTTGGCATTGTAGACTTGGCCATATCAATGAGAAACGCATAACCAAATTGCATACCAATGGCCATTTGGGATCATTTGATTATGAATCATATGATAAATGTGAATCTTGTTTATTAGGCAAAATGACAAAATTACCCTTTACTGGAAAGGGTGAAAGGTCTACTGAATTACTAAGTCTCATACATACTGATATATGTGGACCTATGTTGATTCATTCTAGAGGAGGTTTTTCATACTTTCTCACATTTACAGATGATCACTCTAGATATGTTCATATATACTTATTAAAGTATAAATCTGAAGTCTTTGAAAAGTTCAAAGAATATAAAAGTGAGGTTGAGAACCAACTTGGTAAAAATATAAAAACGCTTCAGTCAGATTGAGATGGAGAATATAAGTCAAGAATTTCAAGATTACCTTAAAGAAAATGGAATTCTTTCCCAATGGACCCCTCCATATACACCACAATTAAATAGTGTATTGGAAAGAAGAAATCGAATCCTATTGGATATGGTTCATTTCATGATGAGCCATACAAGTCTCCCTAAATCATTTTGGGGATATGCCATAATTTCTGCATCGTATCTTTTAAATCGTGTTCCTTCTAAAGCTGTAGATTCTACACCATATGAGATATGGCATGGGAAGAAACCAAACTTTAAACACATAAAAGTTTGGGGATGTCCAGCCTTTGTTAAAAAGGTAGAATCAGACAAGCTTGATCCTAAGTCAGAAAAATGCTACTTTGTTGGATATCCAAAAGAGTCTTTTGGGTATTACTTCTACAATCCAAATGACCAAAAAGTGTTTGTCTCAAAACATGCTATTTTTCTATAAACAGAATTCCTTATAGAAACAACAAGTGGGAGTAAAGTCAAACTTGATGAAGTTCCCGCGCCACAAGTAAGCAAGGAAAATGAGATGGAACACGAGGTCGTACCACATACTGACGTGGTACAATCTGAGAATACACAAGTTGAACGAAGGTCAAGTAGGATACGTCAACCTCCAAAAAGGTATTATGACGTATTCATCATTGAGAATGATGAACCTACTACTTTCAAGGAAGTTTTATCTGATAAGGACTCTGAGAAGTGACTTCAAGCAATGAAGTCTGAAATGGATTCCATGTATGACAATAAGGTGTGGACCTTAGTCAATCCACCCGAATGGGTAAAACCCATAGGGTGCAAATGTGTCTTTAAAAGAAAGATCGACATGGACAGTAACGTGACTACCTATAAAGCACGATTGGTTGCAAAAGGTTATTCTTAAGAACATGGTATTGACTATGATGAGACATTTTCACTAGTTGCAATGCTAAAATCCATTAGGATCTTACTTGCTATAGCTGCATACTTTGATTATGAAATCTGGCAAATGGATGTTAAGACAGCTTTTCTTAACGGATATTTGCAAGAAGAGGTGTATATGATACAACCTGAGGGCTTTATCTCTAAAAACCCAAACAAAGTATGCAAGTTACAAAAGTCCATCTATGGACTTAAGCAAGCTTCTAGGAGTTGGAACATTCGTTTTGATGAAATTATCAAAAAGTTTGATTTCATCCAAAACGAAGATGAACCTGAGAGTGACCTTGTGACTATGCATGCTTTTGGTGAAGGCTTGGGTGGATTGAATTATGATGTGGGTGCTGGATTGACAAAGAATGCATCTGTAGCAAAGGGAGCAAAGGGGAAGGTTATAGTGGGCAAGGTGGCTGTTGTGTCTAGTGTGGGTGATAACAATGAAGAGGTGGGCAGGGCTGACAATGAAGTTCAGTCCGCCCCGTCGCCATGAGTATTTTATGCTGGAACTGTCGGGGCTTGTGAAATCCTGCGACAGTTCAAGAGTTGGACGGGCTCATCCGTTCGACCAAACCAGATTTAATTTTTCTTTCTGTAACTAAGTCATGTCATTTATTTTGTGAAACAATAAAATCGCAGCTCCATTATTTTAGTTTGTTTGTTCCATCAAGGGGGCGGTCAAGGGGGCTCTTGCTCATTTGGAAGCCCAATGTTGCAGTTTCTTTACTTTCTTTTCATACACTGTTTATTGATGTTGAGGTGACTCTTACGGGCTCCCTGTTTCGCTTCACGGGTTGGTATGGAGAGCTGGCTTTGGGCTGGCGTCAGACCTCTTGGACTTTATTTCGTTCATTGATGCAGTCAGATGGAGGACTCCATTGGCTTTGTGGGGATGATTTTAATGAAGTGCTCGCTCATGAGGAATACCTGGGCCACCAAGTTTGGCCAGAGTCTCAGTTAAATGCTTTTCGAGGTGCACTATATCACTGTGGGCTAGTAGATATGGGCTATAAGGGGCACCCCTTTACGTGGTGCAGGAATTTACGGGCCCCGGGGAAGCAACAGGGTCGCCTGGACAGGGCTACTTGGAATGCACGGATGCATGACGTGTTCCCATGCAGCCAAGTCTACCATTGTACGGCTTTCCTCTCAGATTATATGGCTCTACATGTTCATCTTTGGAAGATGCCGAGGCCAAGGGATGGGCAGGCTCGGCAGCGGCCCACTCGTTTTGAAGCCCTTTGGGTGAAGAGGGCGGATTGTGAGTGTATGGTTAAGGAGAGTTGGGATCTCGGCTTAGACTCTTTGCCGGCTAAGCGGATCGCTGCTTGGTTAGTCTGGTGAACTGGGGGCAGCTAGAAACGAAGCACCTCTCAGAGCAGATTCAAGTCACACGTAACAGTATTTTGCGGCTGGAGCGAGGGGAGATCACGGCAGAGGCCCAGGCGGAACTATTCTAGCTGCGAGGTCAGCTGGAGGTTTTACTCAATCAGAAGGATATCTGGTGGAAGCAACGAGCAAAACAACATTGGTATAAGGAGGGAGATAGGAACACATCCTATTTCCACAGGTATGCTTCTCACCGGAGGGACAACAACATGATTCGGGGGCTGGAGGATGCATGAGGAGTTGTCCAGGAGGAGCAGGAGGCTGTGGAAGGGATTATTTATGATCATTTTCAAGCCATCTTTACCTCGTCCTCCCCATCGGCGGAGGATATAGAATGTGCAATGGATCACCTTCAGCAACGGGTGTCGGAGGCAGAGCAGGAGAGACTAAGTCAGCCTTACACAGAATAGGAGGTGGTGAGAGCCCTCAAGTCCATGGACCTGTTCAAATCACCTGGGGCGGATGGTATGAGCCCTGTTTTATTTAAGAGATTCTGGCATATTGTGGGGCCTTGTGTGCAGGCTTTTATCTTGGGGATTTTGAACTCTGGGGCTCTTCACCCGGCCATAAATTATACACATATTGTTCTAATTCCCAAGGTCAACTCTTCGACCCGGGTCACAGACTTCCTCCCAATCAGCTTGTGCAATGTGGTGTACCAGATAGCCTCGAAGGTTGTAGCCCTACGGATTCGGGAGACACTTCCGACGGTGATTAGTGAGACTCAGTCTGCCTTTGTGGCTAGCCGCCATATCACGGACAATGTATTGCTGGCCTATGAGACACATCATTATATGAAAATCCAGGGAGAGAATGGTAGGAAGCTGATGTCGCTCAAACTGGATATGAGTAAGGCTTTCGATCGAGTGGAATGGCGGTTTATTTGTTCTCTGCTGGAGAGGCTAAGGTTCCCCAGGCGGTTGGTTGAGTTGGTCAGGAGTTGTCTATCGTCGGTGAGGATTTCCTTTCTTCTGAATGGGCAATACTTTCGAAATTTGGAGCCGAAGTGTGGAATTCAGCAAGGCAATCCCCTATTGCCGTATCTATTTATAATCTGTAGCGAGGTCTTCTCATCGATGCTCCATGATTTGCAGTGCAGTGGTCGGTTGACTGGTATTGGAGTGGCGAGAGGGGCCCTCCAGATTTCCTAGTTATTCTTTGCGAATGACACATTGTTATTTGGGAAGGCAACAGTGGAGGAGGCGGAGTGCATGTAGACTGCCATTATGGCGTACTCTAGAGTATCGGGTCAGCGGATCAACTTTGATAAATCTGCCATCTCCTTCAGGCGGGCGACACCAGAAGGGATGCGGCGGGAGATCTGCGACTTGTTACTCATGAGGGAGGTGGCTCAACACGAAAAATATTTGGGACTTCCCTGTGTTGTGGGAAGGGATAAGGCAAGTGTGTTCAGATCTATAAAAGGACAGGGTGGCCAAGCGACTGGAGGGATGGAAGACGGAGTCCTTTAGTCGGGCGGGGAAGGAGGTGCTCATCAAATCGGTGGTGCAAGCCATCCCAGCCTATGCGATGTCTTGCTTCAGAATTCTGGATGGGGTCTTGGGAGATATACAATCTATGGCGGCAGGTTTCTTTTGGGGGCGATCGGCTATGGGATCGGGGCTTCGCTGGGTTTCTTGGGATAAACTGGCCTGTAGTAAGAGAGATGAAGGATTGGGATTTCGCCAGATGAAGGCTTTTAACCTTGCAATGTTGAGCAAGCAGGCATGGGGTTTACTCACGCGTTCCCGCTCACTCTTGAGTCGAGTGCTGAAGGCCAAATACTATACAGATGAGTGCTTCTTAGAAGCGGGGCTTGGCCACAGACCCTCGTTCACCTGGCGAAGCATCCTAGAGGGAAGAGAGGCGTTGAAGTTAGGGCTACGTAGGATTGTGGGCAATAGGTAGACCACTTGAATATGGCAGGACCCATGGATCCCGGATCAAGGCATGAGGTTACCACAGTACACCCCCACGGACCTGGCTCCACCCGGGAGGGTCTCTGAGTTGATCGATGTCGTTGCAGGTACTTGGAAGACGGATCTTGTTCATGCATTGTTTGAGCCGGAAGTGGCTTCCATCATCTGTGATATTCCACTGAGGGGACTGGCGGTCGACACAATGTGAAGAGCGTTTACCATTTGATTGTATCTGGGGTGCAGGAGGAAGGGGCAGGGCCCTCCCTGGAGGACAGGGACCCTCTCTGGCGACATTTGTGGAGTTTGAATGTCCCGAACAGGGTATTACAGTTCTTATGGCGCTTCAGAACGACCACGCAGGAGGCCTTGCAACAGCGACACATCCTGACGGGGCCATCACTATGCCATCTGTGCTACGCAACAGGTGATAGTCTCAGTCACTTATTCTTTGATTGTAGTTTCTCCTCGAAAGTCTGGGATTTGTCAGGCTGTAGAGAGATTATAGAGGCGAGTAGAAGGGAATAAGGGCACCTCTGGCTCTGGGAATTATTGCTACATGAGCCAGGTGACTTGTGTGAGTACATCGCAGTGGCGCTAGACCTCATCTGGTTTAAGCGGAATAGGCGGTTACATGGAGAGGTGGGGATTGGGCCTCTTAGGGTAATGTAGTCAGCAGTATCTGCCCTGAGGAACTACAAGACGGCGAGGGCTTGCCTAGAGTACGATGACCCATCCCTGGCCTTCTCGGTCCTCTTGGCTAGTGTTCCGCGAGGAGTTCGGGTCTTTTTTGATGCAGCATACCATTCTGCGACACGCAGGGCGGTAGTAGGGGTTTTTGGATATGGGGAGGATGGTAAATGGCTAGGGGGTATGGCTTGAAAAATCACTGGAGTCTACTCCCCGGAGGAGGCGGAAGCGACAGATTGTTTAGCTGCCTTGGAGCTGATAGAGAGATATGGTTTGGCCCAGTGTTCGCTAGTGGGGGGATGCAGCGACAGTGATCCTAGCAGTTCGACAAGAAGGGTGGCCTGAGGTGGGAACGCAGACTCTTGTGCATGAAATTACATCTCAGATGACCAGGTTGGGCACTCAGGGTAATTATTGGGTGGAGCGAGGCAAGAATGTGATAGCACACTTATTAGCATGGCATGGGGCCATGAGCCCACAACCAGAACATTGGTGGCTTACGCTGCCGGATTTTGTATCTCAAACGTTGCTGGACGATTTTCAGCGCCATTAATACACAACTTTTCCGTTTCAAAAAAAAAAAATTTCCTACAAGTGTCACAAGTCGACTTAAGTTAGGAAACACAGTTCCATAACAACTCTTCGTTACTTGCATCAAAAGTAACTCAAATCTGGCAGTTGAATTAATTCCTTCTGGGCTCTTTCTTTTCAAACTCGGTCATGCCCCCTTTCTATTGGGCCTATTCGTGTGTCATGAACCCAATAGAAGAAATGAGAAGAACCCGTAACAACTTCTCTACTACGCAGATGGCCCGTTGAGCTGCCAAAACTTCATTTCTGCCTTCTTTTGCAGTTCTCCTATACATCACAACGTACTCGTCACCTAAACTTGCATAATTCATCACAAATAACTGCAAATACCCATGAGATATGCGAATTTAAACTTTATAAATAAACAATGTAAAGACACGCATCACATAGTTGTGGTACATAGAACCGGGACTAGAGCAAACCAATATATCCGACAAGGACAAATCTTCTGTTTCACAAATTATGCACATAACATCCTACCTCGTTAGAGAAAACAATTCAAGAGACTAAAGTTCCATTTCTGTACTACAATAAACAGTGGCAGAATTAGGTGTGAGCTGGTGTGGGGTTCAGGCCGCCCCCCCCAAAAAAGTCCAATAGGTCTTCTGCATAATAGCCTTTATATATATTTTTTTGGGAACATCCGTAACATTCATTTATATTAGCTTCCACCACTTATAATTTTATGCTCATTTGTTCTCTTTGAAGACTCATTAGCAAATTAGTTTTTATTACTTCCCATTTCATTAGAAAGTTCACTTTGACTAATATATAATTTATTATTAATATCAAGGTACAACAACTAAATAGTTAATTTGACACATTTTATTCCATTTATATTTTTTCTTATTAAATAATAATTAATTATAAAAAAATTAAAAAAGTAATAATTAATTAAAAAATAATAATAATAATTAATTGTGAACCATACATGATTATATTTATAAAGGGTATGGACTCGTAGGATACAGTTTCATCATCTTCGTAAAAAAAGAATGAACAATACTAATATTTAAAAATGTTTCAACCAATAGTTGTGCAGATTTATTAATTTTTCTTGCTTTTATAATTATGAATTTTAAAATTTAGATGTTAAATACATTTATAACTAAGCCCCCACTAGAAAAATTTTCTAGTTCCGCCATTGACAATAAAACTATCGTGGCACACACTTGATATGTGAAATTATATACAAACAAATTTATGTTTCAATGAAATTATATTCAATCAATGTACTTCATTGTTTCTTTCATTGCAATAAATTAACTTTTCATTCTCTTGTCCCTTTAGGACATCCGATAAAATGGGAACCATACAGAGAAGATTAGCATGGCTGTACGCAAGGATGACACGCACAAATCGAAAAATGGTCCAAATTTAAAATAAAAAAAACCTTTTCAATTCACTTTAATTTGCTTATGGTTCGTTAGGACTGAAGCATTTGGATGGATGTTAGTGAAATTAGTACCCTCTCTGTCTCACTAAGAAGTATTACATCCATCTCATTAAAAATAGTGTTAGAAATGAGTAGTTTGGCTACGGTAAAGTCATCCATCTTATTACATCCATCTCAGACCACTACCTAGATGGCTACGGTAAATTCATCATAGCCTGGCTGACCTGTGTCCGGTAAAGGCAAATCAAATCCGGTGATAGTTGGCTACTTACCAGAAGTAGTTTGGATCTGATGTTACTTCTTCTTTTTGTGGTCTACTCTGTTTGACCTTGGTGTCTCTACTTCATACATCTGTCGGTCCTTGGTTTACGTGTGTATGGCGAAGGGAGATGATGCTGCCTAGCATTGTGAAGATAGCATTCGGATGATTGGAAGCTCTACATTTTGATATGTGGTTTTGGATGTACTCACGTATGCGACTTGGATGCTATGAACCTCTATGTGATTGTAAATGATTAAGAGTGAATTATGGTTATGCTCTATGATTCACCTTTCAATTGTAATAGCTAGAAACGATGCTTTTTATGCTTTGTTCATTGATGTTTGATGTCGTAGGCCAATTTGGGGTATGCTCCAATTTCTTTGTAAAAGTTTATAAACTCACGTACGTGTGCCTTTGTAGTTTGATCTTTTTGAGCCGAAATTTTTGGTGGAATAAAATTCATTTACCTTTCCTCCAAAAAAAAAGAAATGAGATTGTTTTGTCAACGAGGGCTCAACTATATATATATATATATATATTTATTTTTAAATTAGGATTAACTACTTTTTGCTCCTTGTACTGTAGAGGTTGTTCAATTTTGTCATCTTTAATCTATATAAAAAGGAAAATGTCATATTCAGTTTTCAAAATGCATTTCATTCTGACATTGTTAAGGTTCATTATGAAATAATACTTTATTCCCGAATGGTAATATTGATGTTACCAATAAAAGTAGAGACAAAAATGTCATTTTACAATGAATAATAACAATGATGGAGCAAACTATGTATTTTGAAAACTAGGAGCCAAAATCAAAAGTATTCAAACTACGAGTTCAGATCTTTTGTGTCTTTAGGTGTGTACCTTAACTTAAAAACACAAGTATAATCACGTTTATATTTGTTTTGGCCATTAAAACACATGTGTAAGTTGTGTTACACGAAAAATACACTATTAATAAGACAGATGATTGAAATATAATGTGAAAACTAATTGAGCTTTTTAATTGTAAAATGTTGACCGAGTCTTTTTTTTTTTTTTTCCTCTTTTTTTCTTCTCTTTTTGTATGACCGATTTAAAGGCTGGAAAGACACTTTCAAAAAAGAAAAAGTATGATAGAAATTCTCGAGTGTTCTGAAGAATTTGTACAGTGATTCTGACAAGTATTAAACAGCAATTTCAAACTGATATTATATATATATATATATATATATACATATTTTGTGTGTGTGGGTGTGGCAGGAAAATTTCTGATAATCTGTCTTTGGCACCTTCACAATCACAATGGAAATAGTGTTTGCTGCTTTTCTGCTTCCTCTTTCAGCAATACTGACATGGAAACTGGTGAATTGGGCATGGCTCAAACCCAAGAAGTTGGAGAAGCTTCTGAGGGAGCAAGGCTTCAATGGGAATCCTTACAGATTCCTCGTGGGGGACTTGAAGGAAATATCAACCTTAACGAAGCAAGCCCATTCAAAGCCAATCGATTTTGGAGATGAAATTGCCCCGAGAATCAGACCTGAAATCCTTCACCTGATGAAGAAATATGGTATGTTTTCAACCCGGTTGGCTATTTTGACTCTTTACACTACTTATGTTAAAAGTCGATTTTGGAGTTATACTGTACTCATAAATAGTTATTCGAACGGAAAGAACATAAAGTAATTCCTTAAAGCTGCTACATTTCGTTGAATGGGTTCATTCATTGTTAAATAAGTTTATAATATGATTTCGAAGGGAGATGAAAAACAGAGTAAAGAAGTAATTTTGGAGTTGTTTATGGATTTCTTCTTTGTTGTTTCCTCATATCATCTGCCGAAACATTGTTCAATAGGGTCGCTTAATTCTTGTAGTTTTCAACTTCTCAAATCTTTAGTCATTAAATCATCCATAAATCTTTTGTATTAATCAGCTTAAACAAGTGGTAACAACTCGCAGGTAAGGATGCATATATGTGGTATGGGCCACAACCAGCAATTATCGTCCAAGACCCTGAACTTGTAAGGGAGGCTTCACAAGATATTAACCTCTTTCACAAACCTAATAGTTATGAATTCAGCAGATTGCTGACTCCAGGACTTGTGAGCTACAACGGTGATAAATGGGCGAAACATCGAAAACTCATCAACCCTGCTTTCCGAATGGAGAAATTGAAGGTTCCTCTGTCTCTGTTTGTTTGTTTGTTTTTTTTTCTCTTTTCTTTTCTAGTAACAAGAGATCAAGTAGCTAGGGACAATGGGGACCGTTTATTAAAATTTATAATAAAACTGACTGGGGATGTAATGAGCCTTATCTCAGATTACAAATTGCAATGACACATCTTTCTCAATGTGGTCTTTTGGGTTTGGTTCACAGCATATGCTTCCCTCTTTTTATTTGAGTACTATTGAGATGTTGGGGAAATGGGAGGAAATTCTTTCTCCCAAAGGGTGGTCTGAGCTTGATGTTTTGCCAAGCCTTTCAACTCTGTCTTCTGACGCGATATCACGCACTGCCTTCGGCAGTAACTATGAAGAAGGTAGGAAGATATTTGAACTTCAAGAGGAACTGATGGAGCATTGCTTCAAGTCATTGTGGTCATCATTCATCCCAGGAGGAAGGTAAATTTATTCTTGCATTCTTGGATTGATGAAAAATATTTTTTTGTAAGGATTTTCTTATAGATATTGTTTCAGGTTTTTGCCAACGAAAAGAAACCGAAGAATCAGAGAAATCGAGAAAGTTGTTAATGCTTCTATTAGGCAAATTATCAATACAAGAATGAATGCAGTGAGAGCTGGGAAGTACTGTGGTGATGACTTGTTGGGAATATTACTGGATTCTAATGCTCAAGAAATTGACAAGCATGGAAGCAAGGACTTCGGTATGACTATTGAAGATGTCATTAAAGAATGCAAGCTGTTTTATTTTGCAGGACAAGAGACCACTTCATTGCTTCTTGTGTGGACAATGATCTTATTGAGTAGGCATGAGTGGCAGTGGCAGCAAATCTTCGGTAAAAACCAGCCAGATTTTATGGACTAAATCGCCTGAAAGTTGAGGTCATTAAGGTTCCCTTCGCAGAATTGTGGGCTTCTACTTATTGGTTTCTTCTGCTAACTAAACATGTCATATCAGAGATTCTGCTGCATCCATTATTTAAGTGTGGAAGACTGAATCCATGAAAACCTTCAACATTTTCTGCCCTGTAAAGTCCTATTCATTCATTAGGTAGAATAGGGATCGAAATCATGACATCAGGGTTACAAGACACTACTATTAACCACCACCCCAACCCTCCCCTCACGAAAATTGTTCTTATGGAAAGATAAAGTTTAAATTGAACTAAGAGTAGTGTTGCTTAGGTGAAATGCTGAAGTCATGTTTGTTTTTTCTTTTTTGGAACAACTTATTAAGTGGATGACGATATTGGGTAACATCTTATTAATTTTGGAAAAATCAAGTGAGAGGGGGACGTACAAATACTAAGTCATGTTAGAAACTAAGAAATCTTTATTTTCTTTGGTGGTCTTTACAGGTAAATATGATATTACATGAGGTCTTAAGGCTATATCCTCCTTTGCCTGTCAATGGTCGAATAACAGCAGCAAAAGCTAAGCTAGGAGATAAAAATGTCCCTGCTGGAGTGTTAGTCTTCTTTGAGACGCTATTAACTCATTATGACCCTGAAATATGGGGCGATGATGCGAAGGAGTTCATGCCAGATCGGTTTTCTGAAGGAGTGTCAAATGCAACAAAGGGTGGGCGACTTGGTTTCTTCCCATTTGGCGCTGGACCTCGCATTTGCATCGGTCAGAATTTCGCTATCTTGGAAGCAAAATTGGCACTGGCAATGATTCTGCCACGCTTCTCGTTTGAACTTTCGCCTTCCTATTCGCATGCTCCTCGCTCTCTCTTGACTCTTAAACCACAGTATGGTGCTCATTTGATTCTGTGGAAGTTGTAGTTTGGCTACAGAACTTTCTAGTTCTCACTCCATCTCCATAGTGTCATGGGGTAAATATGGAAAGTATCCATTAATATGCGTGCATGAAAGCTCAGATTCAGAGCTTAATTAGAAGGTCCTATTCTTCTTTTCTTTTTTTTTTTTTTTTTTTGCATTGTCTAATAATATTACAAAAATTTGTATGTAATGCATTTATTTATGTGATGCAAATAGGGACAAGAGCGCATCCAGGAGTAGTTTAAAAAAAAAAAAAAATTCCCTAATTTTTCAAAGTATGAGTGACAGCATCACTTTTAAAATACAGAAAAGTGATACTTTGTTGTTTGAAAGTGTTGCAGTAGTGATACTCGTATCAATCCTCTCAACCATATTAATTCTGTCAGTCATACTCTTGTAGTTTGGATTATATCTTTATTGTTTAAAGTATCAATAATACTAGGGCAAATGACATCAATAGCCACTCAACTATTCGCAATGTTAAGTTTTAGTCACTCATCTTTTATGTGTGCGCGTTTGGCCACTCATCTTTCTAAAACGTGCCTCTGAGAAGTGCAGAATTGATCTGAGTGAGAGCAAGAAGTATCACAAGAGGCACAGGGTTTGTGAATACCATGACAAAGCACAAGTTGTCATGGTTGATGGGCTTAAACAGAGATTCTGTCAGCAGCAGTGCAGCAGGTTTTCTTGAAAAAAACTTCTATCATCAAATCAAATCTTTTAGCTTTTTTCACTATTGATGTTTATTTGTGTATTTCTCAGCATTCATACAAAACATGAACTGGAAATTACTCACTGAGAGGAAGTATATTGGTACATTTGCCGGATTTCTAGTGACAGTTTGTTCTGTTCTGTTCTGGGCTTTCTGTGTTTCAGTTCTGTACTAAAAATGAGTTTCATCACAGTTTGTGGACTTCTCTTTCTTTCTTCCTTTTTTCATACTGTAATATTCATATGGAACTTCCAGAGCACAACAGAGGCCCCTTCTTTCATGTTAATGGCTTCTTTTGAATGCTGCAAAATTGTCTTTCAAAATAAAAAGCTAGCTTGGACAGAAAAGTACTAATCAATGATTTTTAAAGGCTCTTAAAGATCATCAGAGAGTCTAGACTTCAGAACTTAACTCTTTCCTTGGACCCTTATTTCTGAAATTTTGAGAATCGTTCACTCTATTTGTGTTTTGTATCCAGGTTTCATGAACTGCCAGAGTTTGATGAAGCAAAGCACAGTTGCCGCAAGCGCCTGGAGGGACACAACGCCCGGCGCCGCAAGAACTCCATGGAATCTCGCGGGGAGGGATCATCTAGACTTCCAGCCAAGAAAGAGCAATGCAGAAGCCAGATGGTCTTTCCCAAGAACTCAAGTGGCCGCAGACGGATTCCGTCAAACTTGAGAAGATTTTTGACGGAATGGGTTTAGAGGCACGTTTTAGAAAGATGAGTGGCCAAACGCGCACACATAAAAGATGAGAGACCAAAACTGAACATTGCAAATAGTTGGGTGGCCACTGGTGTCATTTGCCCATAATACTATCAATAAGTATCAATTTTTAAACAAAAACTATTTTTTACTTATAGTGTTAATCTTTGATCAGTATGATTTGTATTGCTTATTATTATCAATTTTTCTTGGTTTTACTTTTTATAATTGGGTGTAATAACTTCTGTGGTCCTTCAACTTGATGCATTAGTTTTAATTAGTCCCTCATGTTTAAAAAGTTTCTATTTAGTCCCTAAAGTTGATATGAATGTTTTAAATAGTCCATTTTGTAAGAAATTGTTATTTGCAGGGATAAGATTACTAATGCAGACCATTTTAAATTTTTAACTAATGAAAAAACTAAAATGTCCATGCCACAATTGGAGAAATCTTAAATCTTCTCCTTCTTGCGACCATCGTAATTGAAAACGGACGAAAACGAACTTAAAACAGACTGACAACAGACTTGAGTGTACTATTTTTCTTTTATTATTAATTTTCTTTTACGGAGGTTTCAACCTTCGCCGGAAATTGCAGAAAATGAAGGTTCTGCAATTTTCGATATTGCAGAACCAATCGAAAATTGCAGTACTGAGGTTTTGCAATTTTCGATCGCTCATGGTTTTCAATTCATTTTCTATCAGTGCGTTTTCGTCTGTTTTCAATACATTTTAGTCCGTTTTTAGTTCGTTTTCATCCGTTTTAAGTTTCGGTAGTCGCACGAAGGAGAAGGAGAAGGAGAAGGTTTAAGATTTTTCCAATGGTAGCATGAGCATTTTAGTCTTTTCAGTACTTAAAATTTTAAAATGGTCCATACACTTAGTAATCTTGTCTCTGCAAATATCAGTTTTCTAAGAAAATGACCATTTAAAACCTTTAAATCAACTTTAGAGACCAAATAGAAATTTTTTCGACAGGATGGACCAATTAAAACCAATGCATCAAGTTGAAGGATCACAAAAATATGAAACCTTATAATTATATATTATTATTGTTTTGTACTTGCAAGTTGATGCTTAGAAGAAAACAAAAACTAAAAAAATATTCTGTTCACATGTTCAATGCAAGAGTTGACCTTAACATTCGCTTTCTCTACGAGGCAGCAATATAATTATGGAGTTTGATTGTTATCGATCGCCGGACTTCGAGGATGGTGACAATGAAGTTAGTCAACAGCCTCATCGCAGTCTTTGCTTCCATTGTGGTTCCTCTTTTAGCAATATTGACATGGAAAGTGGTGAGTTGGGCATGGATTAGACCCAAGAAGTTTGAGAAGCATTTGAGGGAGTAAGGCTTCAATGGGAATCCTTACAGATTACTCGTTGGGGACTTCATAAAAATTTCAACTTTGTTCGAGGAAGCCCATTCCAAACCCATTGATTTCTCTGATGATATAATCCCCAGAATCATACCTGATGCCGTTTACCAGATCGAGAAATATGGTATTGACCATTTTAACTCTTTTAGTGTTTCTTTTTACCATGTTTGTCATCAGTATTGGGAATAAAGTAATTGCTTAAAACCTGCTGCTTGTTTTTGATATGGGTTCAATGTTAAATTAGTTTATAATATGAAGGGAGATGAAAAGCAGAGTAAAGTAGTAATCTTGTATATGAAAAGAAGAGATTTTTTCTATTGGGATGGTAGAGGTGGTATTAAAGGGAATAGTTTCAAATAGGGCTAAGAAAATTTCTGAAATATGAAGAATGAAAGCTCTGAATCCGGATTTCCAATTTTTTGAGATGGATAATTTGTTTTAGAAATGTGAGCCATCCTCAATCTCGACAGGAGAAATCTTGGACTTCAATAAGGTACAATAATTTGAGTAGAGGATCTGAATTCGAAATCCTTGCACATTATGGATTAGATGACAACATGTTACCTTGTCTTAGAAAGTGGAAATTGATCCTCATATTAGATTCTATTGCTGCCATTATTGAACAACTTATCAAATGATTTCTATTTAGATAGTCAAGTTAGTATGGATTTACCTTTTTTTCCCAAATTTTTGATAAGGTGATCACTTCTACTTACACATAAAAGTTTTGATATTCATTTTAATAACTTGCAGGTAAGAATTCATATCTATGGTATGGGCCACAACCAGCAATTCTCATCCAAGATTCTGAACTAGTGAGGGAGGCTTCACAGGATATTAGCCTCTTTCATAAGCCAAATAATTCTGAAATCAGCAGATTGCTGCTTCCAGGACTTGGGAGCTATAATGGTGCAAAATGGGCGAAACATCGAAAACTCATCAACCCCGCGTTCCGAATGGAGAAGTTGAAGGTTTCTAATTCTCTATTTTGATATGCCAAAATTAATTTTAGGCTGCTATATTTTACAGATCAAATGAATGTTTTTCTATGTTTAGCCAAATTGTTTTGTTTTTAATTCGCGGCATATGCTTCCCTCATTTTATATGAGTACTAGTGAGATGTTGAGAAAATGGGAGGAGAGTTTGTCACCAGAAGGTTGGTTTGAGCTAGATGTTTGGCCAAGCCTTTCAACTTTGTCTTCTGATGCAATTTCACGCACGGCCTTTGGCAGTAACTATGAGGAAGGTAGGAGGATTTTTGAACTTCAAGAGGAACAGACTGACCTCTGCTTCAAGGCTCTGTGGTCCTCATTCATCCCAGGATGGAGGTAAATTGATTCTCCATTTCTTGGATGTGAAAGAAATTAATATTTAGGTTAAATCATTCTGTGCGTCCCTTAAGTTGAGTTGTTTTCTTGCTTTAGTCTCTCAACTTGAAAAGGTCATCCATATCAAGCTCAATAGTTTCTAAATAGTCCTAAACTCGAATTCAGACACCATTCAAACTGTTTCCCGCTAGCATGTACTTGCTAATAGGAAGTAGCTCAGATTGGTATTGTCCGAATTTGAGTTTCGGACCATTTATGAACTATTTTTTGAGCATGAGATACAAAAAATTAGACTTTTTTTTTTTTCAAATTATGAGACCAAAGCAAGACAACAATCTATGTTAAGGATTGAATAGAGTGATTTTGAACCTAAAAATTCATTACGCATCATGGAAACTTGCCTGCCATGTTCCTAATCACAAAAATCGCAAAGATTTCTTGCAATCATATTTGCCCCTGCCTTGTGCTAAGCTATGGAATCTTTTAGGATTTTGCCAACCACAAGAAACCGAAGAATGAGACAAATTGAGAAGGATGTTAATGATTCTATCAGGCAAATTATCAATACAAGATTGAACGCAATGAAAGCTGAGAAGCCCTGCGATAATGACCTGTTAGGAATATTACTTGATTCCAATTCCCAAGAAATTGAGAAGCAAGGAAGCAAGGACTTTGGTATGACTATTGAAGATGTCATTAAAGAGTGCAAGTTGTTTTATTTTGCCGGCCAAGAGACTACCTCAGTGCTGCTTGTGTGGACAATGATCTTACTGAGTAGGTACGAAGAATGGCAGATGCGCGCTAGAGAAGAGGTTTGGGAACTCTTCGGCAGCAACCAACCAGATTACGATGGACTGAATTGCCTAAAAGTTGTAAGTTCTTAATCATACTGAAAAAGTTTCCCATTTAATATCCTGAGGTTGGGTCCTCTATCCCACTATCTTAATTAGTTGGGTACCACAAGGTTAAAGCACTCGTGCTTTAACGCTTATTTCCATTTTGATAAAAATTGGTATGCAGAAAGTAGGACAGATGATTCAAGTTAAACTATCTTAATTATAACATCTGTACATGTTTTTGTCATTCTTTATTGTGAAGAGGATTTGATTTATTTATTTATTTATTTTTGTGGTTTCCTTCCACAGGTAAATATGATATTACATGAGGCTTTAAGGCTATATCCTTCATTGCCACTCAATGCAAGAATAGTTACAGCAGATACTACATTAGGAGATAAAACTATCCCTGCTGGAGTGATGATCTTACTTGAGACGCTATTAATTCACTATGACCCTGAAATATGGGGCGATGATGTAAAGGAGTTCAAGCCAGATCGGTTTTCTGAAGAAGTTTTGAATGCAACAAAGGGCCAACTTGGTTACTTCCCATTTGGCGCTGGACCTCGGATTTGCCTCGGTCAAAATTTCACTATGTTGGAAGCCAAATTGGTACTGTCAATGATTTTGCAGCTCTTCTCGTTTGAGCTCTCGGCTTCCTATGCACATGCTCCTCGCTCTATCATAACTCTTAAGCCTCAGCATGGTGCTCACTTGATTCTGCGCAAGTTGTAGTTTGACCACTACGGACCATGATCAATCTAATTTGTCATACATTATTCTGTCACTGGTTTGAATTTTGTAATATTCTTGTAAGTGACAAAAAATTTTCTATATGAATGCGATGGGACAGAAGTAGATATGACAAATTAGATGGTGGATGTGAAGTGTAATTTCGCTACACAATGGTCCAGTTTTCATTCCATGTGCAATTTCTGTTACTTTTTAGCTATACAAATTAATATTTTATTCTCGCATATGAAGTGAAATTCAGTTTTGGAGTTTTATTTTCTTTTTGTTTTTTTTTTTTTCCCCTATGGTATGGGCCAACCAGCAATTCTCATCCAAGACTCTGAACTAGTGAGGGAGGCTTCACAGGATATTAGCTTCTTTCATAAGCCAAATAATTCTGAAGTAGATTGCTGACTCCAAGTCCTCAACCCAGCTTTCCGAATGGAGAAGTTAAAGGTTTCTCTTTCTTGATGTTGATTTGCTTCATATTCTAAAGATGAGGGGATTTTGAAATGCAATAAATACTTTGGAAGATATGACTTTCATTTCAAGAACTTTAACCCTTTCAGCCCTGCTGATGATGTTTTTTAATTGTTTGGCGTAATTTGTTTTTGGTTCTCAGCATATGCTTCCCTCATTTCATATGAGTACTAATGAAATGTTAAGGAAATGGGAGGAGATTGTTTCACCAAAAGGATGGTCTGAGCTGGATGTTTGGCAAAGCCTTTCTACTATGTCTTCTGATGCAATTTCACGGGTTGCATTTGGCAGTAACTATGAAGAAGGTAGAAGGATATTCAAACATCAAGAGAAACAGATGGAGCATTGCTTCAAGTCTTTGTTGTCATCATTCATCCCAGGATGGAGGTAAATTCCTTCATCCATTCTTTTGTGTCCTTACATTGGGATTTGCACTCCTAAGTTTTTTTTTTTTTTTCTTTCAGATTTTTGCCAATCAAAAGAAACCGACGAATGAGAGAAATTGAGAAGGTTGTTAATGCTTCCTGATAGAGCCCGTCGTGAGGCTACCAAAATGCACAACAATTAGTTAAACCTGCAAGAAATTACTACAAATAGTATAGAAAGCAGGGTCGATCCGCAGGGAACAGCTGACTTAAACTCTCATATTCCTACTGATTTGAAAATGGTTTGATTTGCAATCACCTTTGTGCCTCAGAGAGACCTTTAAAATTTGTCACTTATATAAAAAAAACTAAAACTTCACAAGAATAATTAAATTATCACTTAAAAGAATATTCCAACATTATATAAATCAGATCAATCTATGCATGCAATCATTAACGTCACAAATAAATCCAAGAACAATGTATCGGCTGGTTATAGGTTACCGTGGGCTCCCTACGACATAACCAAATCCCCCCTTAGTGTGTCGGTAATCGCCGTGGGCTCCCTACGACACGACTACCTCTCTAACTAACCAAACTAACAGGCCGTGGGTTCCCTACGACACCTATTAATATAATTAGCAGCATTACTTCCATTAGGCAAATTATCAGACAAGAATGAATGCAGTGAGAGCTGGGAAATCCTGCGGTGATGACCTGTTGGGAATATTACTAGATTCCAATGCTCAAGAAATTGACAAGCATGGAAGTAAGGACTTTGGTATGACTAATGAAGATGTCATTAAAGAGTGCAAACTGTTTTATTTTGCTGGACAAGAGACCACTTCATTGCTGCTTGTGTGGACAATGATCTTATTGAGTAGGCATGAAGAGTGGCAGACTCGTGTTAGGGAAGAGGTTTGGCAACTCTTAGGTAAAAGCCAACCAGATTTCGATGGACTAAATCGCCTGAAAGTTATAAGTTAATTCTTTCTAAAAATCATGCTGAAAAGGTTCCTTTTGCAGAATTGTGGGCATCTTATTGGTTTCGGGTGTTCTACAAACTGAACATGCCTTAAGTAACATCTGCTTCTGTCATTCCTTCATTGTGACTCGGACTTACTGTTTACTATCTACCTGCATCTATGGGTGGCAATTCAGGTCGCATGTAGGTTCACAGGTCATTATTATTGGTTGGGTTGGTGTCGTGTTTTCATGTTGTTTTAGAAATTGCGCCCACTCTGTTAAAGAGGTGGCAATTCAGGTTATAAATAGGATGACTGTCATTTTTACTGTGTCAGGCCTGTGTCGTATCAAGATTATGCTGCATCCATTATTTCTGTTCGGAAGACTGAATCCATGAAAACCTTCAAATATTTCTGCCTGTAAAGGCTTCTTCATTCAGCATAAGGATCTTGATCTGACCAGTTTTGGACTATTATTTTAGCATCTTTGAAGGCAGTTCTCACGGGCTTTTGCCCAAGTTGTTAGTGTTTTATGGCAGGTTTAGAGAACAGCCCAAATAAGGAGGAAAGACTCTAAAACAAGGATTTTGGAGCAAGAGATGTTCGGGTAGAATGTCACACGGGTTGTGGCCCAAAAAGAAGGAGAAGAGTGAAGCCCAGTAGAGCAGCTAAAGTTCTAGAAAGTTTCAGAAATTACTGCAGTAGAAGTAAAAGCTAAATTTCTAGAAGGTTCAGAAATTACTGCAGTGAGAGTTAAAAGCAAAAGCTCCAGAAGAATCTCCAGAAAATCAATCGGTTGTTTCCTTCATCTGAGTGATGTGCTGACTTTGTCAAAGATTGCTTTACTCCTTAACTGATGGGATATTTTTACTGAGAGATGATTGTTTTCCTCTCTATAAATAGGGGTACTCTCTAGGTAGAAGTCATTCAGATTTGCACTCAGTATTCCCTTTAGTTTCTCATTCTTTATTCACGTAGAGTTCTTTCTTTAGTTCTGATAGAGTTAGAATTTCACGATACATTATTCTAGCAGTAGTTCTATTTTATTTGAGAATTCCTTCCGGCAGGCTACCCATTGCCCAAACGGGAAGAGTCTCCAGTAGCAATTTTCAGTAAAGTATCTCTTTTTCATATTCCATCCTTGCCTTAATTTCATGGCTGCTTTAATATTACTTCGTGAGATGTTTAATTCTATGAGTAGCTAAATTATCTTATTCTAGTATTATGTGAGAAACCTTAACCATTGCATGTATGAAACCAAAGCATGAATTCCAGTCTAATTAACTAGTTCCATAATTGCCTGTGTTTATATGTCTAAAAACTAAGGTCGTATTAAGTCTGATCACCTTAATATAGATCTGGTAGGGCCAGTGAGTGGCACGACTACCGGCCGAGTAGTACAGGTTTAATTGGGTAGTAATCTCTTGAGCATCGTCAAGGGGGGTTACTGGTTTTGGGTTCTTCTTATTCTTAATGCTTCTAGCTTAGTTAATACGGTGATTGCGGGGACTCGCGGCCTGTTAATTAAACTAGATAGGGAAATAACCTTGACTGTGGGGACTCACGGGGGTTATCGATTCATTAAGGGAGAATTGGATTATGATTGCGGGGACTCGCGGTAATCTATAACTGAAACGACATAGGATAATTAGACAGTAAAAGGGGTTTATGATTACATGCATACGGTTAAGGTGGATTGCATAATGCTAGGATATTCTTCGTAATTGATTCTTAATCTATTTTGCATATTTGGTTTTGCTTATTTCACATTTCTACAAATTCAAGGTCTCTAGGAGACACAAAAGGTGACTGCTAGTCAAGTTTGGTTAATTTGCATATTAATTGGAAATTGTGTTGAAATTGCCGTCTCTGTGGATCGACCCTGTACTCTGCTGTGCTACCTATTATTTAGCTAAATTTGTGCAGGTTTTTAACAGTATTTTTACTGCATTTGATAGTCCTACGACGGGTTTATCAGATCTATAGCAAAGAAAATTGTTCTCATTCAAACATAAGTTCAAATTGAACTAAGAGTGTTGCTTAGTTGAAATACTAAGTCATATTATTTTTCTTTCTTTGGAACAGCCTATTAATTGAGTGGCCGGATTGAGTAACCTCTTGTTAATTTCGAAAAAATCGGGTGAAAGAGGGGGACATTCAAATACTAAGTCATGTTGAAACTAAGAAATCTTTGTTTTCTTTGGTTGTTTCCTTTACAGGTAAATATGATATTACATGAGGTTTTAAGGCTATATCCCCCAGCGCCTGTCAATGGTCGAATAACAACAGCAGATGCTAAGTTAGGAGATAAAACTTTCCCAGCTGGAGTTCTAATCTTATTTCAGACGCTGTTAATTCATTATGATATGACCCTGAAATATGGGGTGATGATGCAAGCAGTTCAAGCAGGCCATATCGGTTTTCTGAGGGAGTATCAAGTGCAACAAATGGGAAACTGGCTTACTTCCCATTCGGCGCTGGACCACGCATTTGCATCGGCCAAAATTTGTCTATGTTGGAAGCAAAGTTGGTACTGGCAATGATTCTGCAGCGTTTCTCAGTTGAACTTTCACCTCCTATG